>OZ012740.1:576469646-576580177 GCA_963859935.3 Lathyrus sativus
AGATCCATGATATTTGTGTTTGATGTGAATTTTCAAACTTTTTAAACTTTCATACGCTTCTCATTTATAATCACCATCTCGTCTTCAAGGGTTCTCTTTTTGGAGATTATATCTTTCATAAATTTGACATACATATGTATTTGCTCTAATGCTTCATATAATGTAATATTGATTTGGTGCTTACAAAACATCTCAATAAATTTTATAATTTTGTTATTAGAGGCTTTTTTTCTCTAATCGTTAAGGATAAGGAAGTTTTATCTAAAGTTTTGGTATTTTATTTTGATGTTAAACAGGTTCCTATTTGATCTTTGCCTCTTTAGTTGTTGTCTTGTGTTCCTAAACTTCTAGATCAACTTCTATTAATTCAAGTTGTTCTCAATCTTCTTTTTTCTCATATGAGGTTCATTAATCTTTTGAATTCACGTAGCGACAACATTGATATTGGTGTGATCTTACATGTTTAAAATTGTTGTACTAGGAAGGAGGTTTCCGGGTGTGTAGTGAGAAAATTGTTGAACTATCTAACCAACGTGCAATTCTTGATATTTTTGTTAATGTTGAAGTGTTCTTCCGATAAATTTTGGTTTCTTCCTAAACTTTGACACTTCGAGAGGTATAATGTGAGGAATTTTGTTAAGAGTTTTGAAGAAGTTTATTGATTTATGGAAGGGTGAGGAATAATGTTAATTATAAATTTTTAATTTTGTATTTTGATCATCAATGTCACATCGCTGCCACCTCTAAAAAAATTGAGGGATCAATAAAAATTCAAAAATTGTTAAATATAAAGATCAAAAGTAAATTTAAGATTTATTAAATGCAATAATGAAATAAATAAGAAAGTTGAAAAAAATGTCATTTTATTCTTTAACATATATGTAGTTAAGCAGAGTATGTGCAGTAACTATAAAAATATTATATTATACTTTGTAATAATAATTGGAAAAAATGTACCTATAATAATAGTTGCAAAAGAACATTAAGACCAACTCCAATGAGAGTTCTTAGAGTGGGTTTGCCAACATGACACTCATATTTGTTGTTTTCAAGATGGAAAAGTTCTTAAATATGCAACGGTTCTTCAATGATTCTTATATTAAAATATTAATTTTATAATATAAAAATTATAATTTGATATAAAATTTTATTTATTATTTTAATTATCATTTTAATTAAAATTTAAATATTTAAATTATAATTTTAAATAAAATAAATTTAATATAAATAATATTTTTTAAGTAAAGTAATGGGACCTAATATGAATTCTTTAGAGTTAAAAATTAAATGAGTTGCTTTAAAATAGTAGGTCCTACAAAAAACTTAAAAATGGATTGCACCATTGAAGATGCTTAATATCTAAAAACTTCAGATTCATAATAGTGTTATTTCTTTTCTTTATTTTATTGTATCTTTTAGTTTTATATTCAAAATTCTAAAATATGACTTTTTAAAAGATTCACAGGTCGTGTAATCTTCTAACAATACAACTATGGCGAAAAGACACGTTGAACTTGTATTTTAAAAGTTATACCCAACCAGTTGATTTAACTGATTGGATCACAAATCCATAATGGATCCGGCCTAACAAGTTTAATATAATTGAAAATGTGTCAAAATTAAAATAACTAATTTGAATCATTCAAAAATGTTTGAATTAAAGAATCAAAGCCAAATTTATAAAATTCTTCTGTTTAAAGAAATGTTCGTCATTGGTCAATTTTAGTATATCTTCTTCAAATTAAAAAAATCTTAATTTTTTCTATAGTCACAAATTTTTAAATTATATGAATTTGTTGTAGTTTTTTTTTCCAGTCACATTCATAATCATCATATCGTTGATTTTCCATGAAGTTTAACTTCACAAATTTAAGAAACAATCCACCATAGATTTAATCAATTGAACTAATGAAACCTTTTGAACTCTAGTCCGCCATTAAAACATTGCACTATCATCGTCCGTCCAACCCCAAATTTGTTTTTTCATAATAATTTCCGACATATACAGCTGCCACGGTCCTTAATGAGTTATCATGGATTTACTTTCAAAGAAAACTGTCTAAAGGGGACCATACAGTAAGCACATTTGTCTCCGCATGTTTCATGCACATATCTGACAACAAAACTTGTTTTTTTTACCTCACTAACAAAACAAAATACCTTAACCTCCGCATGCATAAATTGATTTGATATAATTATTAATTATTAATTAAAAAATATATATTTTGTTAATAGTGATCTGTGAAAAACAAAATATTTTGACATTTTAAATTAAAAAAATTGTATTTTAAATAAAGATAATTGTTAATAAAAATTAAATATGTATTTTGTTGATAGTAGTCGTAAAAAAAAATAGAAATTTTGACACTAAAAAATAAGAATTTTATGTCTCAAATTAAGATAATTGTTAATTAAAATGAAATAGGTATTTTGCTGATAGTGGCCTATGAAAAAAAATAAAAATTTTGACATTTAAAAATAAAAATTCTATATCTCAAATAAAGAAAATCGTTATTTAAAATAAAATAGGTATTTTGCGTGACTCATGAGAAAAATAAAAATTTTTACATTTTAAAATAAGAATTTTATGTCTCAAATAAAGACAATTATTGACTAAAATAAAATAAATATTTTGTTAACAGGGACTCATAAGAATTTTTAATAATTATAAATAATTTTTTAATAATTATAAAATAATTATATTTCCGTTGAGTCAACTTTTATGTGATTTTTTCTTTTAATTAAATAGATTAAATTTATTTATTCACTATCATTCAATAATAGAAATGTAAAAAAGTTTTTCACAAGTATTAAATAAAAAATATTATTTTTTCATATTATATAATTAATTCAAAATTTTAATTTAATTTAGCAGGATGCATAATTGTTATTAATTGATAGTGTAAAAAAATTATATTGTCAATGTATCATCTCTTTTTCTTTAAATATGTAAGATAGTAGTATTATTGTTATTTATAAATAATAAAAATATTTTTGAAATAGTAAAATAAAACAAATACATTCTTAATTCTTTTTAAAATATTTTTATATATAAAATTGATTAATAAAAACATATTTGAAGAGCAAAATAACTGATAAAAGTCATTTTTAAATATCAAAATTATTATTTGAAAATATTAGTTTTAATTAAAATGATACTGTACGGTTTTAATATAGAGCATCTTTAGTGGGAGTAAACTAAATGGGTAAACTAAGATACTTTTTGTGGACCCAAAGTGATTTGTAAGATTTAAAAAATTTATAGTTGATTTGAGTAGTTTTTACTTTAATGGTGGTTGTCTATAAGAAACCAAAATTTGACCCCATATGGTATTAAATTGTTAATAAAAATCTATTATTTATGTTAAATAATGAGTTAGAGTACGTTGCTTGTGTAGAGCACGTAAACTAGTTTTAGAGCATCTCATATGCCATGTCAGTACTACTATAATGCAAATTCCTTATTACTGACGTAAGCTATAAAGAATTTTGGTTTAACAACCCTGCACTAAAGTTGCTCTAGTGAGTAGTTTATTTTGCGGCGCGGAAATCTATATAATTTTTTGGTAGTTTTTAGGTTTAAAATGGCATAGTTACTACATATTTACTCAATCCAGCCTTTATTGTTTTGACCGCCTAGCTCCATTTTTTTCTTCTTTTTTTCTTCATATTTTTATAGATTAAATTTAAACGAATCAACAATCTATAATACGATGATATTGGATACTTTAACTCTAGGCATTAATTCAATCACAATATTAATAATAAATAATTGTTTTTAGATGTTAAGATAACATCACTGTTTATTAAAATTGGTTTTAGATATTAATTTTTTTATGCCAAATATTTTTCAAAGACCGGATTGAGAAGAAAAGAAACTTTAATGCGATATTATTTAATCTTTATTTGTTAAAAATAAATTATTGAGTCTTTTTTTAACTAACTTACAAAATGACATAATTTTATATTTTAATACTGACTTAACATTAAAACACCAGCATTACCACGTACTCAGATTTAAAAGGTGGTTACAACCCTAAAAAATACAAGAATTATAAACTTTTATTTTTAAAATGAAGGGGTTTAAATTATATAAATATATATGTTAGACGAATCAAAGTTATAATTTAGAAAAAATATCTATATTTATTTTCAGAGCTAATTCTAATTTTCTAGAGGTCTATAATAAACAACAACAACAAACTCTTAAAAAATATGAAATAATTTTATCATAAAAATATTGAACTCAAAGTTCAACATGCGACTCAAACATTCCAGCAAAATTTTCTTCTCACTACACTACAGATGTAATTTTTATTAAGTTTTCAATATAATCTATAATCATATTATTATTTAATCTACAAATACCATCATTTTAAATTTTAAAACTCCAGTATGTATAATATGGTTGCCCTAGCTCATTTCACGTTTAACAGTCTTATGTTCTTTCATTTTCATACATTGAATAGGAGCTTTTATGACAATACAGTTATGTTGGACACATTGAATACTAGCATTCATTTCCAACCCCAATTTGTTTTTTTAATAATAATTTCAGAAATACTTCCTTCAGTCTCATTTCTCATGTATAAATAACTTTGAAAAAAAGTCACTCTTTAAAAAAGTATTTAAATATATTTAAATTTTACCATCTTTTTAATTTTACTTCTATTTTTTGTTTTAAACATCATTAAAAACAGAGAAATATGAAATAAGTAAAGGTATATTTGAAATAAATAAAATTGAATATAATAATTATAAATAATTCTTATTTATATTTAAGAATTTTGAAAAAAAAAAGTTTATATTTAGAATCAGATGGAATGTGATATAGTTTCTTTTTTGGTAGTGAATATGATAAAGTTTCTACCATAATGAATTGTGGACTTGTATCTTAAAAAAGGTCATCTATTTATTACCGACATATATGCTTTATCCTCGTGTTACATGTGCAGATGTGACAACATAACTTTATTGTTTTTTATAAAATTATTCTTTTCGTTTTTAAATATTTGTCGTTTAAAATTTGTCTACACAGATTAAAAAATACAATGATATTATTATAAAATATTATATTTTTATTATATTAGTCTTATTAATATATTAAAAATAGTGTATAGAATAATAATTATATAATACATTGTAAAACAAATTTTTTTTTCAAAAACTAGTGTCATTTTGAAACAGAGGGAGAAGGAGTACTTTATTTAAATAAAAAGTTGTGATTTTATTTTTATGCAAAACAGTATTATTATTATTGTTATTATTAAATATATAAAAACATATTTGAAATAGTGAAATTGGGAGAAAAAAAACATCCTTAATGCTTTTTTAAATATTTTTACAGATTAATTGATTAACGAGAAACATATTTGAAGCACAAATTAACCCAAAAATACAATTTTAAATGTCATATTTATAGTTTATAAATGTAATTTTTTTATGGACATTTACAGAACAAATTTAAACAGAGTAAGCACGTTTGCCTCTTCTAATCTATACTTCAATGACAATATTACATTGTTAATAAATAATTGTTTTAGATTTGTAAGAGTTTCAAATATTTTAAATCATATGTGATAGCAAAAGTAAACCCAAGTGCATATATAAGTATGCGTGAGCAACCAAGTATCCTCATTCATAACTTGGTATCAACAAAACCTCACAATAGTTACAATGGCTTTTTATCGCACTCATGAACTATTCTCCCTTGTTTCACTCATCTTTGTTTTGCTAACCACAAATATAAACTCAGTTCAAGCACTTTCCTTCAATTACACCAAGTTCACCTCTGGTAATTCTGCTATCACCCTCCAAGGGGATACACAAATTTTAGCCAATGGTGTCTTGGCACTCACCAACAGTACACCTCTTCCTCCATCTACAACTTTTCCAACTACCGGTCGTGCCTTATACACAACACCCTTAACCCTTTGGGACAGCGCTACCGGCAATGTTGCCAGTTTTGTCACTTCCTTTTCTTTCGTCGTACAGTCCCCGGCAGGACGCGCTCCAACCGACGGAGTGATCTTTTTCATTGCACCAGCTGACACTGTGATTCCCAACAACTCTAACAGTCTATATCTGGGAGTTGTTGATAGTAAAACTTCAATCAATCGATTCGTTGGTGTAGAGTTTGACCTTTATCCCAATTCTTTCGATCCCTCTGTGAGACATATTGGAATCGACATCAACTCTTTAATTTCGACCAAGACCGTGAGATGGAACTGGGTGAATGGTTCATTGAATAAAGTTAGTATAATATATGACTCTCCTTCTAACGCATTGACTGTTGTTGTCACTTATGCAAATGGTCAAATTTCTACCATTTCACAAGGGGTTGATCTGAAAGCTGTGCTCCCAAACAAAGTTAGGATTGGTTTTTCTTCTACTTCAATAACTGGTGTAGCACATGACATCCATTCATGGTCATTCAAATCACACTTGGAAAAATCATCAAGCAGGGTCTCAGACATATGAGTAATGTTGTTACAAGCTATGCTTACTAGCAGCTTGTAATAATAATTTCCTACTGTTTCTAAATAATACTCTGTTTACTAGCAGCTTGTGTGACCTCTATGTATGTGCTTTTCTTTTATAAAATAAAGACCGTGTTTCAATTAATGTTTCTTACTCTACATTCTCCATTTTGTTAGTCTACATGCAGAAAATTTTAAGAAAAATAGAGGAGAAATCATACCAATAAACTTCATTGCTTAATTACTATTAGATATACAAAATGTAAAGAGTAATAACTCTACCCTTATGTAAAGTTTGGATATATATAGGGTATCCCATTGTGTATATTGGTCAATTATAATAATATAATTCATTCATTCTTTTCCTTCTCTTTTCCTCTCAATCTCTTCTTCTTCTTCCTCACAAACTTTAACCGAATTCTGTTACAAGATGAACCTCCATGTTCATCTTCACCAATCCTAACATGGTATCAATCGCCGTATACGATTAAGCACGCTTCCGCCACTCATCACTTTTCTGTTAGCTCTGTCATATCAGCATTGAAGTTGTTCTGCTTCGCATCATATCCACCTATTTAACTTCATTCAAGGTCTGTTCAGCAGCAACAATGGAGTCTGGAGACAATCAAGAATCAGGCGTCAAAGACTTCGTTCCGTCGCAAGAAGGAATTCCTGGTTTTGGATCCATGAAATCAAGCAACAGGTTTGGTCCGAAACTCTCCATTCAGCTGCAAGAAAACAACTATCTCCTATGGAACCAACAAGTCGAAGGAGTTATCTTGACACAGAAGATGCACCGCATTGTTGTCAATCCGCAGATTCCGCCAAAATTTGCTACTACTCAAGATCGTATCTCAGGTACGATTTCTACCGAATATGAAACGTGGTTAGTCCAAGATCAGGCTGTGTTTATTTGGTTACTTTCGACTATCTCAGAGTCGATTCTTCCTCGTGTTCTTGCGTGTAAACACGCATATGAAGTTTGGGACAAAATTCACCAATACTTCACCGCTCAAATGAAGGCTAGGGTTAGACAACTAAGAGTTGAACTCAAGTCTACCAAGAAAGGAACTAACACGATAACAGAATTTGTGCTCAGAATCAAAGCCATATCCAACTCTCTCTTAGCAGTAGGAGATACATTAACTGAATAAGATCAGGTTGATGCGATTCTTGATGGCCTCCTTGAGGAGTACAATCCGTTTGTGATGCAGATGTATGGTACACTAATCCCACCTTCTCTATGTGATGTAGAAGCCACTACAACATTTGTTGTCTCTGGCAACAGTTTTTTAGGTAACATGTAAAAACTGTTGCCTAAAATTTTGTATGGCAACAATTTAAGGCTGTTGACAAAAATATATTTGCAACCCTTGATAATCGTTGCCTAAAATACTTTTGAGGACGTTTTTAGAGCGTCACTCTTTTAGTTTTTTGGCAACGATTGCTAATTGTGCCCTTAACTACTTTTGGGGACGATTTTGGAGTGTCATTATAATATTTCTTTAGCAATGTTTGATAATTGTCCCCATAAATACTTTTGGAGACATTTTTAGATTGTTACATTAGTTCTAGTAAAAAGGTTACATTCCTTCAATGTTGCATAAAATTTTAAAATTCTAGCAACATCAAATTTTTGGTGGCAATCTTCCCTCCAAACTTATAAACTAAAAAAATATTTTCCTCTAAATATTATTAAAAAAAAATTAATATAAAAAATCATCTAACACATATTTTGTAGAATCATTGTATCATCTGACACATATTTGTCAGATATTTTGTATATTCATTGTTCATCTAACGCATACCTCACATTTAAAGAGAAAGATTTTTTTGGATGATTTTTTATATTAAGTTTTTTTTTATATTATTATCTAACACATCCCACCGTTTAGAAAAAAAAATTATATAAAAAATCACTAATATCTCTCTAATCACGTTTTAGAATAAAATATATATAATATTATTAAAAACCTAAAAAAAAATTGATAAAATAATAAACACCCTGTAAAAAAAACAAACACAGAAAGTTCTTCTCCTCCCTCTTCTCGATCTCGTTCTCTCTCTGCTCACGCGTTTCTTTCGATCCGTTAAAAAAGGAAAATAACACTCAAACCCAATCTCACATATTATCCTCTATCTCAGATGAAACATAAACTGTAAGCAAATCATGTCAAGAACACAAAGGGAATTAAGAACCCTAACTATAAAACTCGTTTAGTTTGGTCGAATTTAGAGCAAATTACAACGTGATTTCAAGGGGGAAATAGTTATAGCATGTGCAAAGAACATAATCGACAGAGAAAACAAGAAGAAAGCATAAAAAAAGTTTCAAACCGAAGATTTTAAAAATCCAGAATTCGTGGAGGTATGAATTTCTCGACGAAGATTCTGACCATAGATTCATTTTTCAGTAAGGTATGATTTTATGCTTCTTATTGTTCTGCTTTGATTTTCAACTTTGTTCCTTCTTCTATTCCAATTTTTTTCCGTGATTTGATTAGTTTATTGGTTGAGTGTGGAGTTTGAAAATGTTGGATTGATTTGTGTTGTGATACAATTTAATGTTTACGATATTGAGACTTTTAAGTTGTTTTATAAAGTGAATTTTTAGGATATAAATGGTTATATGAAAGAGGGCTAGATCAATGGAACATATTTTATTACATGATTCTTAGGAAGATAATATCAGTGAACAAATATGTTGCAGTCATTTTTTGGGACGTTGAGCTAAGTGGTGGGAAAGGGTTATATCTAAGAAGTGTTTTATAAAAGCTTTTGAAAATATAATTTAACTATTTCAAGTGTGAACTTAATATACAGGGGATTTTAAAAAATTGCTGAAGGTGAAATTATTGTGTAAACACAATTATGTTTAAGGATCATTAACATACATTAGGATCGGAGAGGTGCAAGAAATGTAGTGGAGCATTTCACCTTTTGATCAAGTATCTGAAAAGTTGGGTTTCTCTGGATGGAGTGTAAATTTTGAAGCATAAGTCATGTTGGAAGGACTGCATGGGTTATATATACAATGTCTTATTTTGGTGTTATCTTGAATATGGTAAACGGTAAAACACTCATGGGTCAATCAATAAGCGCTTTTTTTTTTATGATTTCCAATTAATTTAGCTAGCTGATTCAGAGTCCATATAATATAATATAAAAATTCAAGTGGTAAACTTTTCATACTTGGTATAGTAATTATGCGTTAGTTTTCTTAATGATTAGAAGATAATATTACAAATATTTGTAGAATCAAATTGTACAACAAGATTAAACCTCCTCAGGACTAGAATGTAAAGCTCTGACTTAATCCATTATCTCCCAAACTATTGAATACATATCTTATGGAAGAAACAAATTCACAAGTTAGAGATCCTAGCACGATTATTAGAATTAAAATTAGATGATCTCTTGTATTATATTATGTACCAACCTTTTATATTTTTTATTATATAGGTGCACCTTCATTTTTTAAACTGTCAAATATGGTAATATACTTATAAAGACATCTATGGTAGATTTTCAGTGTTCAATGAAAGCCTCAAGTGGAAGTTCAACCTCTATGTGTACATGCTGTCCATTTTGAATATTTGACTCACATAATCTATTCATTGCCTTCTCTTTGATTGTACTGTCTTTGGTTTTTGTTTAAATTTTAGAAACATACTTCCTACACCCCTTATGATTTTCAAGTGTTGTATTGAGAAATATTAAAAGGTAAATATATTTAGTCTTTATGAAATATTCTCTTACGAAGTTTAGTTCTTCTAAATATTTTAATGATGTTTAGTATTCAATTTGATCATTTTTAGAGTCTAAACTTAAGGGAAGAGTTTTACTACATAGGTGATACATTGTTATAATCATCAATAGTGTAGTGGAAAGCATAATTGTCTTAAGGTTGGTGGTGACTAAGACTTTGAGTTATATAGGATTGAACATAAATTTGTTTAGAAGCATTTTTTTTGGACCAACTTCATTAGAAACTGTACAAAGTAAATCAGAAAGAGAGTTTCCCAGTGAGAAATTATTAAGAATAAAAGCATAAGAAAATAAGGTACCATGGCATTTTGTTAGGATCAAATTCAAAAGAATCAATGACATTGTTGTTGTTTTTCTAGTTGTAGCTCTTTTTTTTGTTGTTGTATTGTAAAAAGCGTAGCTTTGTGAGATTGCTACCATAAGCAATACATTGTATTAATATGTATGTATAGATGGTAATCGACTCAATTCATGACAAATATAAGTTTTTTCTTTATTTCCAGAGGAACAATGCATGGCTAGGCTTGCCATTAATGATAAAAGGGTTATGCATGGCTTCTTGTTTTCGGAGAATTGATTTAACTGAGAAAATTATTATGAACATGAAGGTATGTTATGTTTTTTGCTTTTTTAGACTATAATTAGATAGACAAATGAGGAGTTTAATGATTCTAGAATGAATTGGTTTGATATCTCTCATTTGGCAGCTCTCTTTTAGCATTGAGTTCTCATTTTGTAGTTTTTTAACAGATGCTGCAAGAGAATTAGGATTCAAACCTAAATTTTGTAGTTGTTCCAGCATAGCCTGATATCTCTCATTCAAGTACTGTATATCATCCTTTATTTGGCGAGTTTCAATCTGGAGGGCGTTGCTTTCTTCAGCATTTACAGAGAACTCCCGTTCAAGTTTCTCTTTGATCTCCTTCAACTTAGAGATTTCCATTTGCTGTTTCTTTAATGACCTGGTTTGATTTTTTTAGTTGTTCAGCATTTTCTTGCGCATTCAGAATTTCTTTAAGGTTGCTTTCTGTATCATCTCATTGATATGCATGTAAGCTTGGTTCTTTTTCATCTACTGATGTCCAAGTATATATTAATTTCAGGGGGTCAATATTCTTGTAGATAATAAAGGATGCATAAAACTTGCAGATTTTGGAGCATCCAAACAGGTCGTTGAGCTGGTAATACTCTTATCTGCCACTCTACAATTATGGCACTATATGTACGACGTACGCTTTACCTTTGTGAAGGATATTGTATTTGTATCCTTGTTTAAAAGGTGCATTGTTTTATTCTAGGCTACCATGTCTGGTGCCAAGTCGATGAAGGGTACTCCATATTGGATGGCTCCCGAAGTTATTCTCCAGACTGGGCATAGCTTGTAAGGACATTAACCTTCTTCATATATTTTATGATATGATGCTCTGTATTTAATATACTTCGACATGAAAAAAACGGGAGGTTTATACTACTCAGATGTCATTCGGTATGTAGCTAAGACTTATTATTTTGTAATTCCAAGGTTTGAGCATTCTATGCGAGTCTGGCATGGCATATCTGGAGTTGCATTACAATGGACTTAGTTATATATTAATTTGACAATGATGACTTCTGTTAAAATAATAGATAGATGCTATATACAAATAGTAAATGAGTGTGTAGAGAGAAAAACGGAATACAGTGTCGAGAAAAGGTGGAGAAGATAAAAAGTGTAAAAGAAAAAAAGTTGTGAATCATTGTTTATAGTTACAAGGATTTTCCAAAAATAGAAAGCTTTGCTTGAGATATAGAAAAATAGTTAGTGGCAGGAATTTTCAAAATGCCTTCAAGACTAAATATTGATGTTTTCATATGCTGATGCTTCCTTTTCAGCTCTGCTGACATATGGAGTGTGGGCTGTACCGTAATTGAGATGGCCACAGGAAAGCCTCCTTGGAGCCAGCAATACCAGCAAGAGGTAGCTTACATTTTGACTCCTTAAATTCTGTTTGAGGTAATCTCTGAATATTTAAAGTTACTAGAATAATGGGCTTTCAGGTTGCTGCTCTCTTCCATATAGGGACAACTAAGTCTCATCCACCTATCCCTGATCATCTCTCTGCTGGAGCAAAAGATTTTCTTCTAAAGTGCTTGCAGAAGTATGCTCCTTTTGATTTTCTGCTACTTTCCATTTATAATGAATGAATATTTACAGGATAATTAATCATACTAAATGATTTTTTAGGGAACCAATCTTGAGGCTATCAGCATCAGAACTGCTTCAGGTGATTCTATGAGCATTTCTCTTTTGATTCTGCATATGAGCGTTTCTCTTTTGATTCTGCATATGAGCATTGTAGTCATTTTAGTGCTGCTATTGATTAATAGTGGAGCTAATGGAGTCTACTTTGTTATTGTTTCGCACGAGATAATCAACTTTGCCCTGAGATTAACTTTCAGTTTATAATTGGCTGTAGCACCCCTTTGTAACTGGTGAAAATACGAATTTGAATCCTCAGTCATTTATTGACATGGTATGTATAAATCAAGTATTTTTTGAAATGCTGTTATGTGTATATTTTTTAATTATTAAGTTAAAGTTTGATTTTTATGACATTAATTTCACTTCTAACAGGGAAACTTTAGAGCTTCTTCACCATCATGTGCTCCAAATGTTGAATCCTTGTAAGTGTTGAAATTTTTGCTTCAATTTGTAAGGTCTCACAGTTTTGTATGTTGCACATGTAAAGAAGCTATTCTTTTCTCCCGTACATCATTTGTTGATTCTAGCGAAACTGTTAAATTATTCTGGTTAACAGATGTTTGTTATTATGTAGACTTTGCAGCTCAACAGCAAATCCTGAGGACTCAGGAAATAATCAATTATGGGGAATGAGAAATGATGATGATGATGATGATGACATGTATGTGATTGATGATAAAGAAGAGTTCTCTATGTGTGATGTCAAACACAAATCTTTTGTGCCAGATAACTTCGAGGTTCTTGCATTCAAGTTCTTGTTTTATTTAATATGAAAGTAATGAAAGCAATTCCTGAAAAAACTTAATCTTTTCATTGTAGAGTTTCAACCTAATGTCTGATCCCTCTGAAGACCGGGGGTGTAAATTTGATGCAACTCCAAAACTGGAAAATAGAGAAGTTAGTCTGGACACTGATGAAAGTTATAAGTCACGTACTCAATTGCTACTTATCACTATGTTTAATGCTCCTGTATTACAGGTGTTTGGGTCTCCAAATGACGCTGAGAAGTTAGAGTTTTTATTCTACAACTAGGTCAAACGACATAAGTGAAAAAGAAAGATTACCAGAAATTCAACATGAGATCTGGTGGGTTACTAGAGCCATACAAAGAGCTACTTCTGCACTGTGAGGAGAATTCACATAAACACTAATATGAAAACTGATCTATAGAATAGATGAAAGAGTCTATATTTATGTTTTACATGTACATATAAAGTGTTTATTTTTCCCCACAACAATAGTATAGTGGTCAGCATTTTCATCTGTATAACTGTATATAAAATTAACAAAAGGGAAATCAATATTTCCATCGTTTTTGTCTCTTGCATTGTGTAATTGTTAATTCCAATATGCTTATGATAAATATAATCTTACAATTTTCACTAGTTTGAAATTTTCATTTCTTTTCTTACTAATTTGGTTGGACAAATGATTATTAGTAATTTGATTGCGACATTTTCTTGCGATTATTTTCTGCGATTATTTCCTGCGACTTTACCTGCTAAACTGCGAAAATTTTGTCAAAATCCGTAGGAAAATTGAGTTTTTCTAGTAGTGACACTTACTAATTGTAACTGCATTAGGAAACACTTGAAAAGCGTTATCTTAGAGGCCACGAATAACCGTCCCCTACTCTTGTTGTGGAAACACTTAAAAAGCGTCGCCTCATAGGCCATGAATAATCGTCCCCTATTCCTTTTGTGGCAACACTTAAAAAACGTCGTCTCAGAGGCCACAAATAATCGTCCCCTATTCCTTTTATTTAGGCAACATTTTTAAAAATCGTGCCCAAAGATCATGAAAAAACGTCCCCTTAGACAATAGGCAACGCTCGCACAGGAGACACCTAGAAAATGTCCCCTATTGTTTTAGGCAACGTTTTTCAAAGTTTTGGCATCGTTTTTCAGTGGTTGCTGGAGAGCCTAAATGTTGTAGTGAGCCCTGTTATATGTTCAAGAAGCTCAGCTGGAGAAGTTTCGACAGGACCTAGCAGCCTCCAGCATTGCTGCAAATATTGCTCACACAGGTCATGGCAATTCGCTCCCCCAGAATGATTACACACCCAACAATGGGAGGAATACCATATTTTCCAGAGGAAGAGGCAAGGGCAGAGCAAGGGCTGCAAGTAACAACAGACCTACATGCCAACTCTGTGGCAAATATGGCCACACTGTATCCTCATGTTGGCATCGATTTGATGAAAATTTTATGCCTCTCAATCCTAATGAATCTCAGGACAAGACAGGG
Organism: Lathyrus sativus; assembly: GCA_963859935.3. Lineage (NCBI taxonomy): Eukaryota > Viridiplantae > Streptophyta > Magnoliopsida > Fabales > Fabaceae > Lathyrus > Lathyrus sativus. The sequence continues at coordinate 576,484,383 of OZ012740.1, forward strand.
AGCAACACACCATCAAGTCATGAGCAGTCCAAGGACAAGGCTCAAAATCCACAAGCTGTAGCAATGATGGCTGCTGCAAGAAAATCAATTGGCACAAATCAGCAGTACAACCTACCTGCAGAACTAGATTCCCAAGCATGGTTTGTGGACTCAGGTGCTTCTCATCATCTTACTCCTATGCATTTAACTTACAGAATTCTAAGGCATACACAGGTAGTGATAAAGTTTATGTAGGCAATGGCCACACACTCACTATTCACTCTATAGGATTCACACAATTCTGCTCTTCATTAGTGCCCAAGTGCAAGCTGATGTTGAATGATATACTTTATGCACCAGCTATCACCAGAAATCTTCTGTCTGTTTCCAAATTTTCACATGATAATCATGTTATCTTTGAATTTCTGTCTAACAAATGTTACATTAAATCTCAGGCTTCTAGACAAGTTCTGGTTGAAGGAATCCTAGATGCCAGCGGTCTCTACTGTTTTCCCCATCTGCATTTAGAGTCTTCAAGGTCACACAGTTTGCATACCACATTGAATAAGTCAAGGCATGTTCAAAGTTACACTGCTGTTCAGTCCTCCTGTCAGCTAGATAGTTCCAAATCTAATACCTGTAATAATAGTGTGTTGTGGCATCATAGATTAGGGCATGCTAACTCTTCATCTGTTGCTCATATACTAAAACTGTGTAATATTCCTTATTCAAATAAACAAAGTAGTTTTCTGCAAATCCTGTAATCTTGGTAAAGCTCATAGGCTTCATGCTCCTTTGACTCATCATGTATATAATAAGGCTTTTGATGTGATATATATTGATCTTTGGGGGCCTTCCTCTTCTACTTCTAGTACTGGGTTTAGCTATTACATTGCATTTGTTGATGCTCACACCAGGTATACCTGGTTGTATTTTCTTAAACAAAAGTCTGAAGCTCTGGGTGCATTCAAATTGTTCCACAAGTTTGTTCAAACTCAGTTTGGTCTAACTATTAAGTCAGTTCAATCTGACTTTGGTGGTGAATTCATACCTTTCACTAAATTTCTGCAGGATCTTGGGATTACACATAGAGTAACTTGTCCTCATACCTCCCATCAAAATGGCTCAGTTGAGAGGAAACACAGAACAATTGTTGAGATGGGGTTGACACTTCTTGCTCATGCATCCATGCCTCTAACATATTGAGATCACAGTTTTGCTATTGTTGTCTACCTCATGAACAGGCTGCCAACATCTCCATTGACTACACATCATTCACCTTTTCATGCTCTGTATGGTAAGCATCCTGACTACACAACTATTAGACTGTTTGGTTGTGCCTGCTATCCTCTACTTAGACCATATAATCAGCACAAGTTGCAACTTAGGAGTCAGGAATGTGTATACCTTGGAGTCTCTCCTTAACATAGAGGTTTCAAATGCTTGAGTAGTTCTGGAAGAATTTACATTTCGAAGGATGTAACCTTCAATGAGCAACATTTTCCTTTTCCTCAACTGTTTAAGTCAAGTACTACATCAGGTCACACTTTTATAAACAAGTCCCTTGCATGTCCAGTAGTTCTACCACCCAGCACATCTACCACATCATCACAGGTCACAACTGGCATCCCTTTACACTCTAATCCATCAGTTCAAAGCATGGATCCTACAACTACCCAACCCATCACTAGACACCTAGACTATGTGACAGTCTCACTGCCTGAGCAGTCTAATCAGTCAATTCTGGCTCCAGGCCCTCAAACAACATCTACTCCATCACAGGCTACTCAAGGCGATTTTGCAAGTACTCCCAGTCCTACTACCTCTCTAAAAGACATTTCATCTAGCACCTCTGCAGCATGCCCTTCCACATCTTATGATAATGCTGCTCAAATATCCTTAGACTTCAATAACAACTTTTCCAACTCAGAGACAAAATCTCCTCCAAGTCATGAAGGTAATACACTACATTTTTCCACTACTGAGAATAGTTACCAATCTACTCCCTCAAGTTTTTCCTCACACCCCATATTTTCTAGTTCCACATCTGAGTCTTCTTGCTCTCCATCCATTCCCATCCACAAACCTCAACCTTCACTCTTGGTTAATGATCACCCTATGATGACTCGAGCCAAGACTGGGAAATCCAAACCTAAGGCCTTATTGGCACATACTGAAGCTGAACCAACCACTGTCAAACAAGCCCTATCTCACCCTTCTTGGCACACTGCTATGAAGTCTGAATTTGATGTTTTGCAGGTAAACCACACATGGACTCTCACAACATTACCTCCTGACAGAAAAGCTGTGGGTTGCAGATGGGTGTTCAAAATCAAGGAGAATGCTGATGGATCTATCAAAAAATACAAAGCTAGGCTTGTAGCCAAGGGATTTCATCAAGAACATGGTTTTGACTACACTGAAACCTTCTCTTCTGTTGTTAAACCAACCACTATCAGAGTTATCCTTACCATGCCATTCACCCACAACTGGGATATCCAACAAATTGATGTCAACAATGCCTTTCTCAATGGCACCTTGACTGATGAAGTTTATATGACTCAACCTCCAGGTTTTGTCACAGATGACAAGAATCTTGTATGTAAGCTACACAAGGCAATATATGGCCTCAAACAGCCTCCACGGGCCTGGTATGAAAAACTGGCACAAGCCCTGATTCAGTTTAGGTTCACCACATCCAAGTGTGATAACTCCTTGTTTCTCTATTGCTCTAAAGGTACTGTCTTATATGCTCTAGTGTATGTAGATGACATACTCATCACAGGTTCTGATCACAAACTCATCCATACTTTAATTCACCAACTGCACACTACATTTGCATTGAAAAAGCTTGGCAGGCCAAAATATTTTCTTGGCATTGAAGTGAATTTTCAAACAGATGGCTCAATGCTTTTGACACAATCAAAGTATATCAGAGATTTGTCGTCTCGAGCAAACATGGTCAATGCCAATGGAGTTCCAACTCCCATGATGACCAGCTACAAACTCAGCAGACATGGCGCGTCAAAGCTGGCAGATTCTTCCTTCTACAGGTCTATTGTGGGAGCATTACAGTATGTGACCTTAACCAGGCCTAACATTGCCTATAGTGTCAATAAGGCTTACCAATTCATGTCTGACCCTCTTGATACGTATTGTTCTGCGGTTAGATGCATTCTCTGGTACCTCAGTGGTACTGTCTCCTATGGTTTACATTTGTCTCCGTCGGCTACAACTTCAAAAATGTCTCTTCATGCCTACAGTGACTTTGATTGGTCCAGTGGCCCGGATGATAGGTGGTCCACATCTGGCTCGTGTATATTTTTTGGTCCTAATCTTATCTCATGGAGTTTGAAGAAGCAAGCCCTTGTTTCTCGATCTAGCACGGAGGCAGAATATCACGCCCTAGCTCATACAACGTCGGAACTGCTATGGCTGGAGTCCCTCTTGTCTAAGCTCAAAATCACTTATCACACTCATATTCTCATGTGTGGTAACTTAAGTGCGGTTCTGCTTTCTCATAATCCAGTTCTTCATGCTCACACCAAGCATACTGAGCTTGACATACACTTTATGAGTGAACGGGTTATGGCTAGCCAACTACGTGCGCGTCATGTTCCGGCATCGGTTTAACTAGCCGACACACTTACAAAACCCCTTGGGATTGGAGCATTTCAGAATCTCAAGCTGACTAGCTTGGAAGGTCTCACCATGAGTTTGAGGGGGGATATTAGAGATACAAAATGTAAAGAGTAATAACTCTACCCTTATGTAAAGCTTGGGTATATATAGGTTACCCCATTGTGTATATTGGTCAATTACAATAATATAATTCATCCATTCTTTTCCTTCTCTTTTCCTCTCAATCTCTTCTTCTTCTTCCTCACAAACTGTAACAGAATTCTGTTACAAGATGAACCTCCATGTTCATCTTCATCAATCCTAACAATTACAAACATAATAATCTTAATAAACATGCAACGTAGATTTAGCATTTTTAAATCAACATCAGTGTGTGTTTGCTTTATCTATGTAGCTGTTATTACTTTTTATTATTTCATTTGATGCATCTGTGTTTGCTTTATCTATGTGAAGCTTGTATGTTGTTTACAACTTAGGATGTAGTATTTCACCCTTATATGTAACGTTTTTAAATAAACTTTTATTTTGCGCCAATTTAACGCAGAAGATGTAATTAAGATAAGCTCAACCAGCCAAATCGTAATCACTCCGTTTTCAATTACAATTCAAAAATAATCTCTCAATACTGAAAAAATTATTGACAAGTTGATACTTTTAAATTTTTTATTTTATAAGAATATTAAATACTTGATCTTATCTGATTAGAAAGGAATCAGTAGTCTGACACGTGTCGTGAATTGCTGTCTTCACCGGTATTTTGTAGGATAAAAGGGGGTGTACCTGCAAGATACTCTGATCCTTAAGTAAGTACCGAAACTAGAGAGAGCAAGTACAGAGAGAATGTGTAATGAATAGAATACCTGACTCTCTAGTGGAAGAGGGTATTTATAATGTTCCCCTAGCGCAGGACCAACAGTTACATTGCAGTGGGCCGGATTGTCAAGCCTAACACAAGTAGCTGCCAGGACTTACGTGGCGTAGTGAAGACCAGCATGTGGTATTCGCCCTGGATCAACTGCCCTGTGATCTTCGAAAGGTGGGTTGACCAACTCTTTCAGAAGTGGGTAGTTGTCTGATGATGTGTCCCCACGTGGGGGGCACGTGGAGTCTGTGGGGAAAGCGTGTGAGTTTCCCTGTCAAGAAGAGAGTCTTCTGCCCGATTGGTAAGCATTGTTGAGGCTTGTTCTCGACAGAGGAAATTGGGGCTTGCTGGGCCTCATCAGCATATCATTGGGTTGGGTCTGCCCGACTGAAGGGCAGGTCTCAGCCCAGTCTAGAACAGGAGCCACCCAAGTCGTTGCTTATAGGTGGAGGAGTAAAGACTTAAGGGCAGTTCAAAATGTCAAGGACCTCTTCGGGAGAAAGTATTTTCCCGACGTATGGAATTGGGAGTCGTTTACAATGTCGGGAGCAAAGGCATGCCGCAGAGCTCAGCGGGGAGACGAATGGATTATGGAGCTTCTGGTGCTGCCACATGTCGGCAGCCATTGCTTTGCTAGGGCGACTAGGGGTAGGAGCATTTGAGTGCCTAGGGGCGCCTCGAGTCATGTGCTAGGCTTATAAATAGGACCGAGTCTACTTCATTTCTCACTTTTCACTCGTATCGTTTACAACGCCATTCCTCTTCTCGTTTTTCCTCTTCATATTCTGCAACTCGACATCCACCGTTCGCGGCGTCACCTACCCTGAACTGCTGTATCAAGTAAGTCTTGCATGCTTTTTGTTCTGTTTTTCTTACTTTCCGAAGGTCCCATGGTGGACTTGATGAATGTCCCGAGGAAATCGTGGAGTTTTCGGCGAATACATCGGGGCTCCTTTGAACAAAAGTAGGGTTATACTAAAGCTCTCGGGGACGACCGATGAAGACTCTGAGGATAGAGAATGATTTTAGATGAATCCCCCGGGGACAAACGATGAATTCCCTGGCACGTAGGATATTTTTTGGTGAATCCCCTGGGGACAAATGATGAAGTCCCCAAAGAGGTATGATAGTTTGTATGAATCCCGCGGGGACAAAAGAGGAAGCCCCCAGGGATGTATGATAGTTTGGATGAGTCCCACAGGGAGAAACGAGAAAGCACCCAGGGAGGTATGATAGTTTGCCCGAACTTCCCGGGGACAGGTAGTGAGGTTCCATCAAGTTGGACATCCTTTTTATCACCGACGGGACGGGGACCTTCCATCAAGTCGTCGAGGTTCGCGTGGTCGCACCAAAAACCAAAGAGGAGGAAGAGGTGGTTGGAGAGCAAGAGAAGCATGAAGCCTCTTAGTTTTGTCTATTGTTTTTTCTGGCCTACGTGCCTGTGTTATTTTATTGGCCTGTGTGCCGACTTTTGACGTATCTGTTTCTGGCATGCTTGGCCATTCTTGTAATTTTCTTGACAATGGGCTTTGCCCGCCATTTTGAATATATCGCAACTTTACTTTTATGTTGTGCGTGCTTTATGTTTCTATGTTTGAATTGTATTTCTATTTGTTTTCTTGCTCGACTTGTTTGATGACCGACTGTGCGAGGAACTGGTCGGGTAATCAGGGTTAGCATCCGATCAGTAATGGGGCCCAGATCTCGGTCGAGGTTCTTTCCCCGGGCGTGGACTTTCCATCATGAGATGGGTGTCCTATCCCAATGGTTTCGACCAGCGGCCTGGTGGCTCGTCTTCTTCCCCTCAGGGCAGCCAGTCCCTCTCCTCGCAAGGGACATCTAAAAGACCGCGGGTCGGTGAGTCCGAGACCGTTGACCTCATCGAAGGTAGTGCCGAGGAGAGGTTCTTGCTCCCACCTTATTATCTGCAACCCGCATTCTTCCGTGGGGCCAATTCTCCAGTGGTGGGCGCTGCGGAGACAAAAGTCATCTTGGGTGCTGATCAGAAGACGAGGAAAAAAGCTCTGGCGGAGGACCTGGCCGCGGCAATTTGGGTCTTCGAGACGGCTATGGTCCTCAATGGTGAGACTTGCTCTTCAGCCAACCTCTCCAAATTGTAGGCCAACCTTGCGATCATCAAGGAGGAAAGGAGCAAGCCGGTTGCTGATCTTGATCAGGCAAAGGAAAATAACACTGTCCAACTTAAGCTCTATTGCGAGGTGGAAAAGCAGTTGAAGTCTGCGGCGAAGAAAGGATAAGGCTCTTGGCGCGGATTGCAGAACTGGAGGCGACTTCCCAACCTGTGGAGGACGAGACCGATGAGGAAAAGCTCATGACATCCCGGGCGCCTCTGGTGTTAAGGATCCGGTAGCTCGAGCAGGATTGCCTGGGGGCCCTCGAGGTGGGATACGACAGTGCCGTGGAGCAGCATCGACTCGTGAACCCAGACGTCCCTTTTATCACCGAAGGGACGGGGCCCTTCCATCAAGTCGTCGAGGTTCGCGTGGTCGCGTCGGAAACCGAAGAGGAGGAAGAGGTGGGTGGCAAGCAGGAGGAGCATGAAGCCTCTTAGTTTTGTCTGTTGTTTTTCCTGGTCTGCGTGCTTATGTTATTTTCTTGGTCTGTATGCCGACTTTTGACGTATATGTTTCTGGCATGCTTGGCCATTCTTGTAATTTTCTTGACAGTGGGATTTGTCCACCATTTTGAATATATATCAACTTTACTTTTATGTTGTGTTTGCTTTATGTTTCTATGTTTGAATTGTATTTCTGTTTGTTTTCTTGCTCAACTTGTTTGATGACCTACTGTGCGGAGAACTAGTCGGGTGATTGGGGTTAACATCTGACCGATAATGGGGCCAAGATCTCGGTCGAGGTCCTTTCCCCAGGCGTGGACCTCCCATCTCAAGCTTGGTGTCTTGTCCCAATGGTACGGCAGCGGTGTGGCTCGATCGAGGGGTCCCCGTTGGATCAAGGGTCACGTCTGCACGTGCAAGGGGCTGTAGGATTCCGTTTGTACCGCGGTGCGCCCCTATGGTCGCGACTCTAGTAGGTCGGGGCAGTGTTTAATTGTAATATTGCTTGAGTTTTTCTGCGTTCCATGGTCGAGTAAGTTCTTCCCCTTATAGGTTTTCTGCTTGAGTTTTTCTCTCAACTTTCTAATTCCAAAACCCTCACTCAAAGCTCTTTTCCATTAAATTCTTTGATTCTTCCATGGAATCAATGAATTCTTGAGCTCAAACCTCCATCCATCATCTCCATTGAAGTGATTTCTCCATCCAATTTTCGTGCACAATTGGATCCAGATCTAGAAGTGATTTTGGAAGTGATAATTTGGCTTATTTTGGATTAATCTTGAAGGATCTCCATTGCTACTACAAGAATTGGTGTGGATCTTGAAGTACTCTGGACTTCTAGCATTGGATCTGTTCAATTTCAGTTAATTCAACATTAACCGAAGCAATTCTCCGCTTCGAAGGTTGGAATTCTAGATCCATAGCATTTTTGAGCTTATTTGCATGTTCATGTTGATTTTCATATTCGATTGAATTTTGGTTGACATGATTATGGATGTTGCTGTTTGGATCTATTTACATGCTGTTTGAATTATGATTTGCTGGTTTAATTTCGTGATTAAGTGATTATGCGATCATCCAGTTGATCGGATAAGTGCTTATTTACTGCACATGCTTTTCTGTTTCTAATTTTCTGTTGTTGGAACAGTGTTAATCAGTTAACGCATATGGTTAACCAATTAACCATTACAAATTTCCATATTTTTCAAAGTTTTCAGAGCATTAATCGGTTAACGCATATGGTTAACCGATTAACTAGTTCAAATTTTCAAAATTTTTAAACGTTAACAGTGTGTTAACCGATTAACCCCAGGGGTTAACCGATTAACACTGTGCCAGTGGGTCTGTTTTGCTGTTTTGCTTGCTTATTTGAGTACCGTTTCACTTCGAATCATCATAATTCGATATGATGCATTAAAAGTGAAATGTCTTGGGATATATGTCGCTGTTTTGGTTGTTTAATCGAGATTTCGCTGACATTCGTTTTTTTCCCGCTTGAATGCATGCTTATGGATGTGGTTCAAGGTGATGATCTCTTGCATGTTCGTTTGCTTTCATCTCTTTTGTGATTCCTCAATGTTTGCATCACTTTTGCATCGTTGTTGAGGTCGAGACGCGCTTGTGGCGGCTGCTGCCCCACACATTTTCCCTCCCTCCCTCCATTCTGAGTGTGCATTTTCATGTTTGCATCTTTTATTTGTGATTGAATTTACTTGGTGCTTTCTTGTGCTTTTTGCCATGATCCCCATAGGGTTCCTAATCCCTCCGTTTAGGATGGGAGTAGGAGAGACGTTAGGTGTTCAATCCAAGCATGCTAACATTAGGGTAGATGTTCCCCCTTTTATCCTAACCTTAGGACCACTTTGCATGACAACGTTAGGGCCGAGTTTCCCTTAGACCTTCCCTGCGTCTCTCTTCTCATCTCAAAACAATTCTAACTCATCTAATAAATGCGATAAACATTGCGCGCTACAAGCTTTAAGCTACATGGGGAATGATGAGTGAGGGGTCTCCTCTCGCTTATCTAGAGTGTTTAGTGTATGTCCCGCTTGGGGGCTATACACGACGCATTCACCTCCATGTCATAGTCTTTAGTGCAATGTAAATCACAAACCGAATTAATTGACTTCACTAAAAAATACAAACAAAACTTCAAACTTTTTTCCTTCGGGATTAATCAAACTTCCTTTTTTCAAGAAAAGATTGTTGTTAAGCTTCGGTTCTACCGCAAACAGGCATCGTCCCTAACTGCTGGAACGGAGGTTTAACCTTACTCGATTAAAACACTTAATCAATCTGTGGTTTCGTGTAAGCCCGAACTATGTTTGCTCTGATTTCTCATACCAGATGAGAATACGTAGGCACGAGACGCGATGTCTTGGCGAGCAACCTTCCCCCCTTTCGCCCATAGTTAGCCGAACTACGTTGACTCTGACTTTCCCATTGCACGAGGGAATACGTAGGCACGGAGCGGTGATGCTCTGTCGAGTCTCTTTTTTCTTTTATTTTTATCCTGTGAGCCTTTAGCATAGATATTTTAAACAGACCGTTAGATAGACAACAAGCGTGGATCCCGTCGAGTATGACAGACGTGAGGGGTGCTAATATTTTCCCCTTGCGTAACCGACTCTCGAATCCAAGACTTGGTTGTGATGACCTCGTCTTTTCCCTTTTCGTCAGGTTTTTCCGATCGTTTCCTTTCCATCTCTTTGGGATAAATAACGAAAGGTGGCAACTCTTCTGTTTTCCGTCGGGTGTTTTTCGCAGTTGCGACAGCTGGCGACTATGATTCCCTATGCGAGTCAATCCTAGCGCTTGTCTATTTGCGCCTTTGAGTGTTTACTTTTGTGCATTTTTTGCTTTATGTACATTATCTGGTGTATATTATTGTATTTGCATTATCATATTATGTTGCTGCTGTGCTGTGGGTTGGGTTGTTCCATTGAGAGATAAGTCGGACCTGGGCTTGAGTATACACATAGGATTAGAGTGGAGATTAGCGGGAGCTTGTGTGGCGTTTGGCTGCGCAATAGCTCACGTGAAATTCACGTTCAGACGAGGTTTTTCTTTGGAAATATTCTATCCTGCGCGTCTGGTGCAGTTGAGGGAATATTGACTTAGAGAGATTGTCGACTCTGGAGACCGTTCATTTGGGGGGTCAACTAAGTGAGGCCGCTTCATTAGACTATGATTCTAAACCAGAAATGGTGAACGTATCATCGTTTCTCGAAAGTCTGTGACGCTGACAACCCGCATAGGATGCCGTACCTTTCAAGACTATAACCCACATGTGAGAGGGATGGGTTTTTGCAGGAAACCTGACCTTCAACCAACCCTGGTTTTCTCGTCGTGCAGAATTTTGATCCTGAGTGTTCCATCCAGTGTATTATCTCAGTGTTATGATATGAGTTGAGCTCTGGTTGAATTCAATCAACGACACAACAGCGAGTTTGAGCATTGGATACCTTGATCCCATGTGTGCATCTGCATAATCATTCTACATTTAACATTGCATGTTTATGTGTGTTATAGGTTCTCGTCTTTCCCTTGATTCTGGTACAGGTCTTCTTCAGAGATGGAAGTTAGCAGGAAGAGGATTGTTGTCTACAAATTTCCGGCACCTGAGTTGGGACCTTTATTTGGTTTGGTTTCCATGGCTGATCCTGGTGTTCTTGCAGCTTTCAGGGAACAGTACGGTGGAATTCTGAAGTTTGTCCGTAAGCTCACGAGTTATGAGCATGGAGCTATTCATGCCCTGTTGTAGTTTTATGACCCTCCGCTGAGATGCTTGATGTTTCCAGACTATGTGTTGGTTCCGACTTTGGAGGAATTCGCTTACATCTTAGGGGTTCTGATTCTGAACAAAGTGCCTTTCTTCAGCTCTGAAGAAGAACCCAATCTCGAGAAGTTGTCCGCCGCTCTTTATTTGAGCGCCTCTGACTTGGCAGATCATGTTATCAGTAGAAACAGAGTTTTCCGGATTTACTTTACCCTTCTTGGTGGACAAAGCCCGAGAGTATGCTGACAAGGGTTGTTGGGTGGTTCTCAGTGCTATCTTGGCTATGTGTGTCTATGGCATTGTGTTGTTCCCCAATGTATCGAACTTTGTGGATTTTGATGCTTTTCATATCTTCGCTTCCAAGAACCCCGTACCTACTCTTCTAGGAGACTTGTATCATTCAGTGCATAACAAGAACGAGAAAAGAAGAGGAAAGATTGTTTCTTGTTACGCACCACAGTTGCATAAGTGGTTTGTTGATCACCTTCCTCGTTCTGGAGCTTTTGTGGATTCCGCGAACTCATCTAAACGGTCGAAGAGGCTTATGGGTTTAACGAAGAAGAATATCATCTGGTTCAACCGAGACTTGCTGGGTCGTGAGCTTATCTTTAGTTGTGGTAGCTTTCCTAATGTGCCCTTGATAGGGAGGAAAGGCGGTATCAATTATAATCCTTCTCTTGCTGTGAAACAATTCAGTTATGCTGTGAAAGGACCTCCGAAAGAAGAATAAGTGCAGGAATCTTTGTACTTCACAGGTGTAGCTGATCCTGGTATCTCGACCAGATTCTTGGACGCTTAGGGTAAGATTCACAAGAAGGGAAAGCTTTCTTTAGGCAAAGGAGATTATAGAGCCTATGATCCCTACTTGGAGTGTATTCAGAAAAGGGTTGAAGAGGCACTATTGCCGTTTCCTGTTGAAGAACCACTGTACCCTTTAGTCATTGAGCCGCCTACAACCGTCGATATCTTGAGATATACCAAGCTTTAGGTAGAGAAGGAAGAGTTGCGCAAAGAGAATGAAGAGTTGAAACAGGAGATCAGTCAGCTGAAGCATGATAAGGGTGAAGCTGCTTATTTGGCCAAGATAAAGTCAGAATCCTTTGTCAAGTTGGAGAAAGAACTTGCTGATCAGGTACAACCACGAAAGCAAGTCGGTCTTGATCTGAAAAGCACTTGTAGCATTCTGAAGAGTAAGAAGGAGGATTTAGACAGAGCTTATCTGAAGATATCCAAATTCAATAAGCAATGGAATGCTACCTTGACTGCCAACAGGAGTAGAGAAGATCAGCTTCGTATTCAGGTTGATAAGATGAAAGCGCAACTCAAGGCTAAGGAGAAGGAGGTATTGTTAGAATCGTTCCGCAGAAGCACAATCGAGCAGAAATACCAGGAAACTTTATCAGCACTTGAAGAGTTCAAGATTCTGGCAGAGGTGAAGAAACCCAGGCTTGAGGATGCCTTCGGCGAGGATGCTTGGGAGGACCATTGTCATTATCTCTGGGATGTGATACGCCAGAGGGATGTCCTCATCCGAGAGTTGATGGAGAGGCCAGACCATCTCGACACAAAGGAAATGCTCAAGGAGTCTCAGGAGTGGCGTAGAGATCATGGCTACTAGGGAGTTGTATCTTTTGTAGTTCATTCATTTTTATACCTTGATCATCACCAGGGATGTTGGATGAGATCAATACCTCTTTGCATGCGGATATTTATCATTTGGTTGTATTGTCTCAGCTTTACTTGATATATGAGAAGATTTATTGTGGTGTTTTTATCCATCTCTGATGCTCTTGTCTTTTGAAACCGGAATCAAGGGGGAGATCTCCCTGTGCATACATAGACATGTTTGCATTTTACATCTTGCATTCTCATTTGCATCGCAGGTTGTTCTTGGTGGCCTTGTGTTCTTATCTCTGCTTGGTTTTCTTTAGTTCAGGATTGAGGAGTTTAGTTTCCATAGGTATTCTACTCGAGGGAATCAGCAGAAGGTGATGGATCAGGTTCAAGCCGAATTGCAGGAAGTTAGGGCTCGCATGGCCCAATTCATGGAGCTGATGCATACTGTTGCTAGTGGGCAGGAACAATTGAGAACTTTGGTCCAGCCGTTGATAGCACGGGTTGATGAAGACGATGTTTTTCACGAAGGAGCTGGTGTTATTCCTCCAATGATTGGTGGATCTATTCCACAAGGTATTCCTACTGTTGTTGTACCTCCGGGCGGAGCAACTGTGAATGAGAATGGTAATATTGCTGGTAGTGGAAGTGTGTGCGCTGTGCACGGGGTTGCTGGTCCTCATTGGGAAGATAATCAGGATGATATATTTTCTGTGAAAGATCTAGAGGGTGGGTTACCGACTGAAACTGAACAAAGGTTTAAACTGATTGAGGAAAAAATGAAATCTTTTGAGAATCAGAACTCTTTGGGCCTTGATATGTCTGATCTTGGTCTGGTTCCTGGGGTCAGGATTCCTCCCAAATTTAAGGTGTCTGATTTTGATAAATATAAAGGGACGACCTGTCCAAGAGTGAACATTCGGGCGTATTTCAGGAAAATGTCTGCTTATTCCAGTGATGAAAAGCTGCTAATGCATTTCTTTCAGGATAGTCTGGCAGGGGCTTCTTTGGAATGGTATATGGGGCTTGAGAGAACCCATATCCGCAGCTGGAAAGAATTGGTCGAGGCTTTTGTTCGTCACTATCAATATAATAGAGATCTGGCACCAAATCGGGTACCTTCTGAGAGTTTCAAGGAATACGCCCAAAGGTGGCGGGATCTGGCTGCAAGAGTGCAACCTCCTTTGGTTGAAAGGGAGTTGATTGACTTGTTCATGACTTCGTTACCTGGCGTGTATTTTGAGAAGTTGATAGGCTGCATGTCTGCAGGGTTTTCTGATCTGGTAATCGCTGGTGAGATATTGGAGAATGGAATCAAGTCTGGTAAGATTCCGAATGATGGTGGATCCTCTTCGAGAGGAACGAAGAAGCCGTATTCCGCAAACCCCAAGAGAATGGAGGGGGATGCAAATGCTATTTCTCACAAGGGTAAAGGTAGAGCTCAACCATGTTATCCTCAACAAGTCGCTACAGTAGATATCTCGGCTGCAGCTCATCAGCAAGCCAATGTTCAGCGACCTTATGCTTCCAGGCACAGAACGGCTAATAGGCAGTTTGCGAATCCTCCGATGCGTATTCTCAATTGTTACAACGGTTGCTGCAGTTACAATTAGTTCAGAAGAGGACCTTGGCTCCTCTCACTGGTCCGCCACCTGCTGGGTATGATGTGAACGCTCATTGTGAGTTTCACTCGGGTGCTCCAGGGCACGATATTGACCATTGCAAAGCTTTCAAGCATAAAGTACAGGACTTGCTTGATTACAAAGCTATCAACTTTACCAATGAGGGGCCTAATGTGACTCAAAACCCGATGCCGAATCATGGTGTGGCCGGAGCCAATGCCATTATCGAGGGGGAGAAGTTGAATCTGATAACTGATGTTGAGGATTTGAAGATTGCATTGGGTTTTGTGATGGCTAGTCTGTTGAAGAAGGGGGTGTTTCCTGGTTGTTCTGATGACTGCTCAAAGTGCGAAGCGCAACCTGAGGGTTGTGATCTTTTTAAGAAGGCTATTCAGAGAATGATTAATGAGGATTATTTGCAATTTGATAAAGTCGTGAAAGAAGATGTCGAGAATAAAGTGAGTGATGACGGAAACGAAGTTGCTACGATTTCCATTCCATACTGGAGTATCAATATTTCAGCGCCTGCTAGGCCAGCTCCGGTTACCATTACTGTACCGGGACCCATGTCGTATGAGAGCACTAGAGCTATCCCATGGAATTATGGGGGAGAGGTGTTTTGTAATGGGCAGAAGCAAGAATGGACAGGGTCTGCGAGCGGAAGTTCGTCGGTTGAGAACATAGTTGGTGCCGGAGGTATCACCAGAAGTGGTAGGGTCTTTTCTCCGCCGGAGGTTAATGCCGATAAACATGACAAAGGTAAGCATAAGGATGTTATTGAAGAGAATTTCCAACCCCAGGTTGGTACTGATGATCTTGCAAAGGATGCAGAGGAATTCATGAGGCTAATTCGGAAGAGTGACTACAAAATTGTGGGTCACTTGAATCAGACTCCTTCGAAGATATCTATCCTGTCATTGTTGATGAGTTCGGAGGCGTATCGCAATGCTCTACTGAAAGTCTTGAATGCAGCGTACGTACCCCAGGAGATTTATGTTAATCAGTTGGAAGGGGTAGTAGTTCATGTGAATGTCGGTAATGGTCTCGGTTTTACTGATTTGGATCTGACTCCTACTCGGAGGAACCATAACCATGCTTTGCACATATATTTGGAGTGTAGAGGATCTTTGAAGTCACATGTTTTGGTTGATACAGGATCTTCTACCAATGTGCTTCCGAAGAAGAGATTGATGAAGTTAGACATTCAAGGTTTGATATGCACGCCCAGTGATCTGATGGTGAGAGCTTTCGATGGGTCTAAGAGATCAGTGTTTGGAGAAATTGCGCTGCCTATTCAGATAAGGCCAGAGATCTTTGATGCAACTTTCTATATTATGGATATCCAGCCAGCATACAACTATTTGCTTGGCTGACCTTGGATACACTCTGCTGGGGCAGTTACCTCAACGTTGCATCAAAAACTGAAGTGTATGGTGGAAGGGAAGATAGTCATGGTATGCGGTGAAGAGGACATTATGGTTAGCCATTTGTCATCCTTCAAGTATGTGGAAGTGGATGGTGAGATCCACGAAACACTCTGCCAAGCATTCGAAACAGTTTAGATTCAAGGAAAGTCTCCTGTAGAAGCCAAGGGCCCAGAGGTTTCGATGTCATTGCTCAATGAGGCTCTTGCTATCGTAGAATCCGGCTCGTCTCAGAAGTGTGGCCAAGTTCTTGATGTTCCTGTCAAGCAGGACAAGTTTGGCCTGGGATACAAACCCTCTAGTTCTTCTCAGAGCACTCTGAAGTACAGGGGACCTGTTCAGTTCATTAGCAGTGGTGTGATATTTGACAGGATTAATATCGTCGACGATGATGAAGGCGATAGTGACTGCGATATGGATGCCTGGATTCGTCCATGTACTCCCGGCCAGAAGCTGTGCAACTGGACTACCGAAGAAGTCATTCATGTTACTGCTGCAGAGTAATGTTCATTGTTTTGATTATGTTCAGTCCTACGTTCTGCCCAAGACGTAGTGACCCATTTGTGGGGGCTTCTTGTTATTTGCAATTTATCATTAAATAAAAGACGTTTCGCATTCAAATATTGTGATCCCTGTTTTTCTTGTTTTTGTTTTGCATTTATACTTAACAGAAAGATGGCAATGTGTTTTGTTTGTTGCATCGCATAATAAACATAACATCCTCATGCATGTCTTTTCTATCAGATGCCATTGATTCAGGTTCGGCTATGACTTCGTATGACTTTGATAATCCCATTTACCAAGCTGAAGATGAGACTGACGAAGACTGTGAATACCCGAAGAGTTAGTCAGGCATCTCAAGCAGGAGGAAAGGGTCATTGTGCCTCATCAGGAGGATATTGAGATTATCAATCTGGGTACCGAGGATGATAAGAAAAAGGTTAAAGTGGAGGCTGCATTGGAAGACAGTGTCAAGAGAAGATTGGTTGAAATGCTCAGTGAGTATAAAGATATCTTCGCTTGGTCTTACCAAGACATGCCTGAGCTGGATACAGATATTGTGGTACACCGGTTACCTCTCAGAGAAGAATGCTCGACAGTCAAGCAGAAGTTGAGACGGACAAGGCCTACCATGGCAGTCAAGATCAAAGAAGAAGTTCAGAAGCAGCTGAATGCTGGGTTTCTTGCTGTCATGAATTACCCTTTGTAATACCCCAAATTTTACCCTCATATTACTCTATTCACGTCGCATGTCATCTCATTTTTGCATCAGCTAACTATTAACAGGTTATGTAGCTTGTTTTGTTTTGCAGGAACCGCGTCTGGTACACTTTAGTTGTTAAAGGGCAAAATGGTCATTTTCACGTTGTTTGCTGACAGTCCCTGAAGCTGAGTCATCATCAGGGATTTATTGAGTAATCAGGACCTCCGTCTCTGAGTTCTTTTTTTTCTTCTTTGAAGATAAACAGAAATTCATGGTATTCGCATCAGGATGGTCGAAATACAGTAATCAAGTCAACGGGCTGAGACTCTGTCGTCAGTGGATTTATGAGAAAATTATTTTGTCATGTGGGTTGGTTTATGCTGAGATATTAATTTGGTTTGGGTCAAGTCGGTGCAAGAATCCGTTCTGCGGAATTTGGTTTCAACAGACAATTATTTTCTGCTTCTTCTGCTACCTGCCACTTAAATTTCTCAAAAGGAAAGCGGTACAGAATTGGCTCAAGTCGGGATTGGTTACATTTATTTAATTGAAATTTTTGGCCGAGTTGGTTCATGGCATTGGATTTATTAGTCAGAAACATAAATGGAATTTTTAGTGCGGAGTTTATTTCTGTTCACTGTTAATCGGATTTCTCTGCTTTTTACTGTTTTACTTCGTTCAAGGCCGGTACCGTTTCTATCACCAGCCCCAACTTAATTTGGGGGAAATTTGGGTTGTTTGATCTATTTGATGAGGTTCAATCTGAATATATGTCGGAGACGGATTTAGTCGGATAAGTTGAAGGAGTTGGGAATTAATAAAAATATGTAATTTCAAAGTTCAATTTTTATTTCATATTGTAAGTTAATTTCATCAATATTTCATTTTTAAAATTCATAAATCAATGTTTATTTTTAAAATTCATAAATCAATGTTTTATTTTTTTAAAATTTATCATAAAATGTTTCATTTTTAAAATTCATAAATCATATGTTTATGTTCATTTACTATTAAATCAATTTACCTTTCGTTTTATTAAGACATTTTTTATCAATAATATTTCATTCTTTTAACTAATTTCTTAAAATCATTCTCATTTCATTTTTATCAATCTCATCTCATTGTTAGTTTGGTTTCATTTTCAATATTTGATTTCATGCCTTTTTTTTTTTTTATCAAAAATAATATAGTAACAATGTTATTTAATCCAAATGGAGCTATTGTTATTATATAGAAAAATAAAATAGATAATAATTCACATAATTGGCAATATCATACATTTCAATTACATTTTTAAAAAAAGAAAAAAATAAAATCATTAATTCCTAAAAGAAATTCGACTTTCTCCAACTTTCCGAACTTCCGACTATCCCTTCCGAACCTGCAAAACAAGTCAAAACAATAGCAAATAGAAGTTATTCGGTTAGTTGACACCCTCAGAACAGTATCATCACCGGGTGTCCGTTCTCGGCCAGTGGCCTATCCGGCAACAATCCATTCTTATCAAAGGCGACCGAGAAAGATGAAGAGAAAGTTTTGTCGAAATAAATTGCTTGGCCGAAGTGCTTATTCGGAAAGGCGGTTTGCCCGAATATTCGGGCCGTAACGCCAACCTCCCCGAATTAATTCCAAAGCAAGTGCATAAAAATCAATCCAAAGCAGTTCAGAAATTGATTCTAAGAACAAGTTCAGAAGGTCAAATCAAGACAAGTTCAGAAAACGGTTTAGTAAACCAATTTCACAACCAATCCAGTTCAAATTAAAACCAGTTCAACAGCCAACTTAAACAACCGGTTCAAAAACCGGTTCATAATCCGTTCCACCAACATCTCGACAAACAAGCAGCCAAGTCAGATTCCACCTGAAAAAACTTAACGGTAATAAGAAGTTTCGGAAGTAAATCTTTAGAAGATGAAGGCCCAGTCCCACAAAACTAAAAACGTGGAAAATCCGTAACAAATAACGCCAAGTCACCCACTAATTCACGGTCAAAATCCAACAACAACATTTTAGGAAATCGCACCCAAATCGCAAGGATTTCGCAATGCAAATCAGTAAATCTCAAGCCCACCAGAAACATCAAACTGGTATAAATAGCATCAGAGAGAGTTCAAAAGGAAAACCCTAACCAAAACGTAAAAAAGGGCGGCCGAAAACGAAACCTAGATTCAGAGATCCTTAAAAGGATTCTTCCTAGATTCAGAGATCCTTAGAAGGACTCTCATCATCATCATCCACAAGGAAGAACGGATCCAAAACGGAATAGGAAAAGTGGTTCAGAAAACTCAGCGAGCTTTCATCATCACCGAAGAAAGAAGAAGAGGAATAAGTGTTTCAGGAACCAAATCGCGAGCTCCGGGGAGAGACCGTCGGCGCCGTTCATCACAAACGGCGAGCAATCAACTCAAGACGGCCTCAGCTTAACATCATTGGCCGGAACGGAAACCGCGCACCACCATCGGAGTCAACCGTCGCTAACCCTCTAAATGTAAGCGATTTGTTGTCAATAACGAGGTTTATTTGTTTTTCTTAGGTGAAACGAACAAAAATGGAAGAAGAAAGAGGCATGCAAGCAAAGACGGAAGCGGAAAAGCTTCAGAACTGCATCCATGGCGCCGCGGTTGCTAAGGAAGAAGAAGATAGGATACTGAAATCCTAGAGGCTTCCAATCACACGTCTCCTTATATTCCTCATTCTGCTTGTTTTATATTTGGTTATATTATTTGCTTTTACTATTTGCTTTTATTATTTTAATGGGTTCTATGTTTGTGAAGGATTAATAGCTATACGTGGGGTCTGTCAACATACATTGGGAAGGTGGTATCAATTTATGGTAGTTTTAATAACCTCAATTATTTGCTTCGAATGACTACTGTTAAAAAAAATAGAAAACATTTTATAATAATAACTTTCAGTTTTAGTTAATAGATATATTAAACAATAACAATTTAAAATTTCAATTTCTTTAAGTTAACTTAGGAACTTGTTATAATTACTAACAGTGATTTTTGGAAGAAGCAAAATTGACTATTCTTTTTAATATTTAATTTACTGTTTCTTTTAGGTGAAAGTATAAAAATAATAATAAGTTGTTCTTCTTTGAAAAAATAAAAAAGGGAGAGTTCAAATTAGATTTTATTTTAATAAAATAATAATAATAATGATAAAGAATTCATTTTTTTTTAAAAAAAGTTAAGATTTAGTTTTAAAGGTTAGATTAGCTTTTCTTTTCAAAAATTAAGCATAATTGTTCGTTTGTTAATAAAAAAAAACAATAAAGTATTTTTTTTCCATAAAAAAATTTTTAAGTTTGATTTAGCCATCTCGGGTTTATCCAATCGTCGTCAGTTTGTCTGTGTCAGCTTATTATCATTTGTTTGTTATTTTGGTTCCATGGATGTAATTTACGCGAGGCCATGGTCGCAGCTTGTTTGTTTTACTTTTATGCATTGCATTATTTTTTGGCCTTTTGGGGTTTGTAATTTACGCGAACGGCCGCGATGCTTTCTTTACAGTTTTCTTTACTTTTCTGTATTTTTAATTATGCTATACAATATTTCCTGTTTGCATGTTTACCGTTAATCACCCTCCGAAGGAATTAGGATTAACAGTTTGACCATCGAGTCAATAACCCTAGTTTCAACCATTTCAAAACCCTAATCAGCTTAGGTGTCCTGCCGTGGACGAAAATACCATTTACCCTAGCATTAGGTCAAAGAGTCGCCATTACTCTGTTTAGGGTTTCCACCGTGGAATCCCTAATTTAACCCTAATTTCAATTCAACAACTTTAACATAGAAATTGGAGTTTCAAAGACTCCACGTAAGCGTTTCCTTAAGAAATGCTTACTCCCTATCGAAACCTTGACCACAGTCAAAAAGTTTCTAACCTCCCTTTCGAGGGGAACTACGATTACTCTGATTCCATTCCCGTCAGGATACGTAGGCACAAGATGCGAATCTTGCCGAGTAAACTTAGGACTAACCCTTAGGTCTTTAGGTCACTATATCCCTTAGCTCAATATGTATTTCAAAAAGATAATAAAATAAAATAAAATCATACATTAAACAAAAGGTTCCTGTAGAGTACTACAGAAGTTTAGGATGCTAGTACCTTCCCTAAACTTAACCAACCCCTTACCTAGGTCTCTCCCCGCGTTGTGTTTACAATGCAAAAATAGGTTTTTCCTCTTTTGACCTTTTCCTTCGGATAAATCAAAGAGCGGTTGTGAATTAAAAGTTGTGATTCAAATTAATTAATAATTTGATATCCTATTTCCACCGCAACAGAAAATGGCGACTTCACTGGGGACCGCTATCTAATTGTTTTAAGGGTTTCCCCTATTTTATTGTTTGTATGATATTTATTTTATTCATTATCTGTATATATTATTGTATATTGTGGGGATACCCTTCTATTGTGAGATAAGTCCTAACCCGGACTTGAGTGACCTTATTATAGGAAGGTGAGATATTCGACGAGGCTTGCCGGGAGTGAGTCCCGACCAAGTTGACTCGAGAACCACCGCTCAGTTGAGACCCTGTCGAAAATGGTTCGGTTGATCGAGTTAGTCGTGAAAACTTTTACTGTTTTCGATTGGAGTCTGTGATATTGAGGACCGTAGTTACCTTAACACACCTTGGCCTTATGTAGGACGTAGTGCGGGAACTATGTGGGAGTAGTCCTACAATGGTTGCTACGCGATACTACACTCAAAAGAGGTTCTCTTGAGAATATTATTGACCTCCGAGTCAGTTGGAAAGTTGATAATATCCGAAGGATGGACTAATGACTTTGGGCACTTCTTTAGAACCCTTGTTCTGCAGGTACAACTAACCGTAGTACATACCTTATGGGGATGGGTAGACCCTAACTCCTTGCACATACCTTTAACCTAGGACTTGCGAATATATATACATTGCATCCATTAAAGCATCACATTACATTACACTTCATGGAATTCAAATCTTATTTATGAATATTGCAGGATTATGGATTACAATAGAAGAAAGACTTTGAAATATACTTTTAAAAGGCCTAAACTAGATGACTTAAGGAAGCTAGGATCTTTAGTCCAAGATCGAGAAGGATTCTGTGACCGGTATGGAAATTTGTTATCTCTATTGGAATATAAAGTAAACGAGGAACTGCTCTCGGTTTTGCTACAGTTCTATGATCCCGACTACCACTGCTTCACATTCCCCGATTATCAGCTATTACCCACTTTGGAAGAATATTCTCAGCTTGTAGGGTTACCTATCCTGGATAAGTCTCCTTTCCCGTTCTTGGAGACGGACCCTAAAGAACAGGATATTGCTAAAGCCACATGTTTGAAGGTATCTGACATTAAGGAGAATATGACTCATAAAGGTGAAATCTTTGGGTTACCTACGAAGTTCCTAATCAAGAAGTCCCAATATTATGCCGATTACTTGAGCATGCCTACCTTTGAGATGATCCTTGCCTTGCTTATCTATGGAGTGCTGCTTTTCCCTAATTTTGAAGGATTTGTGGACCTTAACGCCATCAAGATCTTCATGCAAAGGAATCCAGTACCGACCTTATTGGGTAATACTTATCACTCAGTCCATCTCCGAAACCTCCGTGGTGGAGGGGTGATTACTTGTTGTGTGCCGTTACTGTACAAGTGGTTTATTTCGCACTTGCCTAAGTCTGGTCCTTTTTGGAGTCCCACTCAAGGACGTTGGTCGCAAAAGGTTATGGCTTTAACTCACTCTGATATTGATTGGTACAATCGCAGATATGATGGAATACTACTCATTGATGGTTGTAGAGACTTCGCTAACATGCCTTTACTCGGTTTTAATGGAGGAATTAGCTACAATCCAGTCCTAGCTCGCCGACAGTTAGGGTATCCCTTAAAAGAACCACCTAAAAGTATCTACGTAGAGAAGATCTTCTTCGAACTCAACAAGGAGCTTCAGGATCAAATTATATCTTCTTGGGGACACTTGCATATGAAAGGTCGAGAAAGTCTGGGTAGGCCAAATTGCATTTCCATGGAGCCCTATCTTCAGTGGGTCCGAGAAAGGGCTGCCAAATTGAATATGCCCTATCCTCGCCAAGATCCTTTGCCTCCGAGAGAGGAACCAGTCCAGTATTTCATGTCCGAGGCTGAAACATTGAAGATCGAATTGAAAAAAGCTCATCACGAAGCAGAAACATGGAAAGACAAATACCAGGTGATGGTCAGTGAGTACGACGAACTTCAGAAACAGCTTCAGTCAAGGAATGACGAGTTGCTCTCCTACAAGAAGAGAAGACTCTACGAGGATTTATTTTCCTCCGATTCTCCGCCTAATCGCCAAAATCATGAATAGTGCTTCCTTAGGGTTCTAGAATTTTAGTTGTTTATTTTCATCGAGATTTTTATATTATTTGTAATCCATTTTTCAATCAATAAAATTTTTCGTTATCCCGCAATACTCATAAACACTTGAATTCCATGAAGTCATGTCATTCGCATTTCGCATCATATCTTTGCATTACATGTGTCTCTCGGTTTCTCATACTCGGTTCTCTCGCCTTCCAGTTTTGTCACCCTGAATCGTTACAACACTAGAGCTCAAGCTCGAAAAAGGATGGAAGAACATGCTCAAGAGATGGATCGCTTTAACAACGAGCTAGCAGACTTTCGAGGGAGTATTGGAACAATCATGGAATTACTCCATGTCATGAATGCAAAGATGGATACTCAGCCTACCGTGGTTTCTGAGATTAACGCTACTGCTGCTGTAGATCCTCCGGTTGTCTCTGCGCCAAACCCGTTTCCTTATGGCCTCTCACAAGATTTTTTGCATCCTCCTGTTGTTACATCAGCTCACCAGGCTGTTCCTAATACTACATCAGTTCAACCAGTTGTTCCTGTTATTCAGAATGTACAACAAACTGTGCCTTTGGTTTCTGAGCCTCACAAAGTGGTCCCTACTTTCACACAAGCTAATGTCCGCACTCATGTGCAGCCTTATCTTAATGAGCCTGTTTACGAAATTATGGATGATGATGATGGAGGATGCCAATCACGGGATAAGCTTCGCGAAGAGGTGGTTACTATTGATAAAAGATTGAGAAAGATGGAAGGAGACCAAATCTTTGGTGCTGCTGCTAGAGATATCTGTTTGGTTTCCGGTTTGGTTATTCCGCCAAAGTTCAAAACTCTGAACTTTGACTGCTATGAAGGGACTACTTGCCCGAAAAGCCATTTGATAATGTACTACCGCAGGATGGCTGCTCATGTGGAAAATGACAAGTTGATGATTCACTGTTTCCAAGACAGTCTGAAAGGTGCTTCGTCGAAGTGGTATTTAACATTAGACCAGTCTCGCATCAAGTCTTTTCAGGATTTGTCTGATGCTTTTATTAAGCACTATAAGTACAATATGGATCTAGCTCCCGACAGGAGACAACTGTTGAGTATGACGCAGAAAAGTTCTGAGACCTTTAAGGAATATGCCCAACGATGGAGAGAGATTGCTTCTCAGGTTGAGCCTCCGTTGACGGACAAGGAACTGGCCGATTGGTTTGTGGACACCGTCCGCCCTGAATTTTACGAGAGGATGGTGGGTAGTGTAACCACAAATTTTGCTGATATTGTTGCTGTTGGAGTAAAAGTTGAACTAGCTATGAAAAATGGAAAGATGTCTGGTGGTTCTGGCAGCACGAGTTCAAAGGACCAAACTAAGAAACCCTCTTTCAATTCTCAGAAAAAGAAGGAAGGAGAGACTCATGCTGTATCCTCCGATAGAAGGGGAAAACACCAATATCAATATCCGCCGCCGTACGCTCAACCCCATGGTTACCCGGTTCAGTATGCTCCGCCTCCCTATGTGGCTGCTGTTGCACCATCTTTTAATCAGCAAGCCCCACAAGCTCCTGCTTATCAGCCTATGCAGCAGGCTCCTGTTTACCCGTCTCCCGCTTATCATCAGCCTCCACCTAGCTACCAGCAAGCGCCCAACACTCTTGCCAATCAACAACAGAGGAATCCGACACCTCTCCCAAATGCTCCGAGAAGACAATACAAGCCGTGTCCTCCGATTCCAATGACGTTCACCGAGTTGTACCCTTACCTAGTACAGCGAGGTTTGATCGCCACCCGAGCTTTGGGACCGCCTCCGAATCCTTTGCCAGCCAACTACAACGCTGCCGCTCATTGTTTATTTCATGAGGGTGCGCCAGGCCATGATTTGGAGAATATTTATGCTTTGAAGAATATTGTGAGAGATCTGATGGAAAAGAAGATCTTGTCGTTCGATGATCCATCTCCCAATGTTAAAACCAATCCTCTGCCTACACATGCGAATGTTAATGCTGTTGATGATTCGTCTTACGAGGGTTTTATTCGTGATGTATCCCAGATTAAGACTCCTCTCAAGGCGTTCCATGCAAAGCTGTTTGAAGTAGGTCTGGTGTCTATTTCCCATGCTGATTGTATAAGTTGTGAAGGAAATGATAAAGGGTGCGCTATGGTTCAGAAAGATGTTCAGAGATTGATGGATGATGGATTCCTACAAGTAGTTAACAAGGCGAAGGAAGTTGCTGCAATTGAGCCTACTTTCAACCTGCCCGAACCAAGGGGCAGGATGCCAGTGTTTAATCTGCCAACGCCAAAGTCTGTCATGCCAATGTTCAGCATACCGATTCCTGTTACTCCAGCAGTGGACCCACCTAAGCCCTTGATCATTCAGAAACCGAGTCCGTTTCCATTCAGTGATCCCAAAGTTGTACCTTGGAAGTATGATGTAACCGCGATTGATAAGGAATCTGGGAAGGTCATCCCAAGAGAAGAAGTGAAAGTTGATAGCGAAAATGTGACCAACATAGCTGGGGCAAGCAGGATGACTCGCAGTGGTCGTGTCTACACACCCCGTTTTGATGAGGCTCCGTCCAAGGAAACCACTACCAATACTGCTGTGTCGGCTGGAGATAAAGGTAAAGGGGCTGTTACTAATGAGGGAGACGCTGAATTCTTGAGGATAATCAGGAAGAGTGATTATAAAGTTATCGATCAGCTGCACCAGACTCCTTCGAAGATTTCCGTCCTATCCCTGTTATTGAATTCACCCGCGCATAGAGCCGCTTTGCAGAAGGTCTTGACTCAAGCTCATGTGGCTCAAGACATCACTACCGGCCAGTTTAATAGTGTGATTGCTAATATTACCGCCTGTAATACTCTCAGCTTCAGTAATGAAGAACTGCCGAAAGAGGGTCTGAATCATAACCGTGCTTTGCATATATCCGTGAAGTGTCAGGAAGATAATTTAGCAAGAGTACTTGTGGATACTGGTTCTTCGTTGAACGTTCTACCTATGAGGGTTCTCAGCAAGATGGCTTACAAGGATACTGTGGTGAAGCTTACTTCTTTAATTGTCAAGGCTTTTGATGGTTCGCGTAGATCGGTGGTTGGAGAAGTTGACCTTCCAATTCTGATCGGCCCACACGTGTTCCCGATCACTTTCCAAATTATGGACATTAATCCTAATTACAGTTGTCTACTAGGAAGACCTTGGATCCATGCCGCTGGGGCAGTAACTTCTACCTTGCACCAAAAGATGAAGTTTGTGGTTGACGACAAGTTGGTGATCATACATGGTGAAGAGGATTTAATGGTTAGTAATTTATCATCGTACCGGTATATTGAGGCTGATGAAGACGCTTTGGAGACTTCTTTCCAAGCACTTGAAATTGCCAATGCTGTTCTAGTAGAAGTCGAAGAAACTGCGGGAGTCCAGAGTAGCCCATCTTTTGCATCGTTGAAGAGTACCAAATCGACAATCGACAGGGGCATTCCTGAAGGTTGGGGAGAAGTAATCAACGTCAAGGCAAAGACTAATCGCTATGGGTTGGGTTACAAGCCAATTCATGTTGAAGGACATCCGAAGGTTTTCCAAGAGGTGTTCGTTAGTGGAGGTTATCAGGTCAATGCCATCGGTGACTATGACGAAGATGAAGATTTGAACAACTTGGTGTTTCAGAGTAATGTAGCATTGAGCAACTGGGAGGCCATAGAGATGCCAGTTATTTTTCCATTGTCAAAGTAATTTTTTCATTTTTCATTTTGTGTTTTCAAGTCCATAGCTCTGCCCAAGGCTATTGGATCACTTTGTAGGGCCACCTTTTCATTTCAAACAATTATTAATAAATGCATTTTGTTTCCGCTCCATTTTGTTTCACTAAGCGTCTTTTCGTTTTCACCTTTTTGAAATTGGCAATCTCTTCAAAAACAAACTAAAAAACATTTTCATTTTCTTTTGCATTTTCATCGAACATTTAATAAAATAAGCCTTTCAAACATGCAGTGACATTACCATTATTGAATCCGATGAATCTATTGTCTCTCCTGATTGGGATTCACCCATTTATCAAGCTGAAGATGTGGGCGAAGAAGATTTTGAAATACCCGCAGAACTGACTAGATGGGTTGAGTATGAGTACGCAGAGCTTCAACCACACAAGGAGCAGGTAGATTTGATTAATCTTGGCACAGATGAAGACAAGAAGGAGGTCAAGATTGGCGCAGTACTTGGGGCAGAGGTCAAGCAGAGATTGGTCGAGCTGTTGAAAGATTATGTTGATGTGTTTGCATGGTCATATCAAGATATGCCCGGTTTAGACACAGATATTGTAGTTCACAAGCTACCGCTTAAGCCCGAATGTCCGCCTGTCAAGCAGAAACTTCGAAGAACGAGACCTGACATGGCTTTGAAGATTCGAGATGAGGTTAAAAAGCAGTTGGATGCGGGTTTTCTTGCGGTTGCGAAGTATCCTGATTGGGTTGCCAACATTGTTCCCGTGCCCAAAAAGGACGGTAAGGTTAGAATGTGTGTGGATTATAGGGATCTGAACAAGGCTAGTCCAAAAGACGATTTCCCTTTGCCGCATATCGACACACTTGTCGACAATACAGCTAGTTTTGCAGTTTTCTCATTCATGGATGGTTTCTCCGGTTATAATCAGATCAAGATGGATCCCGCCGACAGAGAAAAGACTACATTCATCACTCCTTGGGGGACCTTCTGTTACAAAGTTATGCCTTTCGGTCTGAAGAACGCAGGGGCAACCTATCAGCGTGCTATGACGACGCTCTTTCATGACATGATGCACAAAGAAATTGAAGTGTACGTGGATGATATGATTGCCAAATCTCATGATGAGGAGGAGCATTTGATTCATCTGTTGAAACTCTTTGAACGACTCCGAAAATATCAGTTGAAATTAAATCCTGCTAAGTGTACTTTTGGTGTCAGATCTGGAAAACTACTTGGTTTCATCGTCAGCCAACGAGGAATCGAGGTAGATCCTGATAAAGTCCGCGCCATCCAAGACATGCCGGCCCCGCAGACCGAAACCCAAGTCAGAGGCTTTCTGGGACGTTTGAACTACATCTCCAGGTTCATATCTAACCTGACTGCTACTTGTGAGCCGGTATTCAAGTTGCTTTGCAAAGGTCAGACTGTTGATTGGAATCCAGATTGTCAGCGGGCGTTTGAAAAGATCAAGGATTACCTACAAAAGCCTCCTGTCTTGATGCCTCCTGTTCACGGAAGACCATTATTTATGTACCTCACTGTTCTTGAGAAGTCTATGGGTTGTGTACTTGGGCAACACGATGAGACCGGACGAAAGGAACACGCTATATACTATCTGAGCAAGAAGTTTACTGATTGTGAGAACCGATATTCACTGTTGGAAAAGACTTGTTGTGCGCTAGCATGGGCTGCTAGGCGTCTCCGACAATATATGATGGGTCATACTACCTTGTTGATTTCGAAGATGGACCCAATAAAGTACATTTTCGAAAAGCCTGCTCAGACAGGAAGGCTTGCTCGTTGGCATATGTTGTTGTCGGAATATGACATCCAATACGTACCTCAGAAAGCTGTCAAAGGAAGTATATTGTCAGATTATCTTGCGGACCAACCAGTCGGAGATTATGAGCCTCTTAGGTTTGACTTTCCAGACGAAGACATTATGTGGGTAAATGATTTCGACGAGCCAGAGCCAGAGCCCGAGGATGGTCCCGAACCGGGCCTCTGGTGGAAGATGATGTTTGATGGTTCCTCCAATTACAGTGGGCATGGCATAGGTGCCGTTTTGATGAATCCAAAAGGTGGCTATACCCCATTTACAGCAAGGTTAGAGTTTGAGTGCACAAACAATGTCGCCGAATATGAAGCATGCATCCTTGGCCTTGAAGCAGCTATTGATCTCCGGATCAAACTTCTTGAAGTAAGCGGAGATTCAGCATTGGTTATATATCAAGTGAAAGGTGAATGGGAAACCAAGAATGAGAAATTGGTCCCTTACAAAGCCTACATTGTGGAGTTAATTAAGTACTTTGATGAGATCAAGTTCGAACATATTCCGAGGACTGAAAATCATATTGCTGATGCCTTAGCCATGCTAGCATCTATGTGGAAGGTCAAGTTTGTCAATGAAGTGCCGCTTATTCGAATCGAGCGTAGAAGGGAACCCGCCCACTGTCTGTTGATTGAAGAAGATGAAATTGATGAAAAGCCTTGGTTTCATGATATCAAGAATTATTTGCTCACGCAAGAGTATCCAGCAGATGCTTCTTATCTTGACAAAAGGACCTTGAGAAGACTAGCATCTAAGTTCTTCATCAGCAACGACGTACTATACAAACGAAACCACGACATGGTTCTGCTTAGGTGTGTGGATAGACGGGAAGCAGACAGGCTACTCCAGGAAATTCATGAAGGGACGTTCGGAACTCATGCCAACGGTTATGCCATGTCCAAGAAACTCTTGAGGGCTGGATATTACTGGTTAGCCATGGAATCCGACTGTATCCGATACGCTAGGAAGTGTCATAAGTGCCAAATCTATGCGGACAAAATGCATGTTCCTCCTTCACCATTGAATGTTCTGACTTCGCCGTGGCCTTTCTCTATGTGGGGTCTTGATATGATTGGGGCAATTGAGCCAAAAGCTTCCAATGGTCATCGTTTCATTCTCGTCGCTATTGACTACTTCTCCAAGTGGGTGGAAGCTGCTTCCTACGCCAATGTGACCAAACAAGTAGTTGCTCGATTCATCAGGAAAGATATTATCTGCCGTTATGGGGTTCCGAGTCGGATCATCACTGACAATGGTACCAACCTGAATAACAAGACTATGAAGGAGTTGTGTGATACTTTCAAGATTGCGCATCACAATTCTTCTCCGTACCGTCCTAAGATGAATGGAGCTGTGGAAGCTGCGAATAAGAATATCAAGAAGATCCTGCAAAAAATGGTTAAGACCTACAAGGATTGGCATGAAATGTTACCGTTTGCTTTGCATGGATACAGAACCACTGTTCGAACTTCAACAGGGGCAACCCCTTTCTCATTGGTATATGGAATGGACGCCGTTCTTCCCATTGAAGTTGAGTTGCCATCTTTAAGGGTGTTGATGGAAGCGAAGTTAGATGAAGCAGATTGGGTTCAAGACAGATATGACCAGCTGAATCTTATTGATGAGAAGCGCCTGGCGGCTATATGCCACGGCCAGCTATATCAGAATCGAATGAAGAGAGCTTTTGACAAGAAAGTTCGACCCCGGGAGTTCCGTCAAGGAGAGCTCGTACTCAAGAAGATCTTGCCAGTTCACAAAGACATGCGTGGGAAATGGATGCCCAATTACGACGGCCCATTTGTTGTTAAGACAGTTTTCTCCGGAGGATCGCTAATTCTTACTACAATGGACGGTGAAGAACTCGCCCATCCTGTGAATTCCGATGCAGTCCGAAAATATTATGCCTAGAAGTAAAAGTAATAATAATAAAAAATAAAAATAAAAATAATAATAGAAATGAAAAATGCGGCTCGCTAAGTTGAAAACCCGAAAGGGCGGCTTAGGCAAAAATGAGCGTCCCGGTGGATTGAAAACCCGAAAGGGCAGTCCAGGCAAAAGTTAGGGATAAAGGCATTTCACTGCATTGGACGACACCGAGCATTGCAGACGCTTTTACAGAAATCCATTTCAAATCCAATCACTCTCTTCAGAAGCAAGGTTATGGGTAGTCTCAGTCGTCAGGGTCAATAGGTCGTTGGATTCAATGTAACCTTTCCCATATTGCCAATTTCAAATTTGTAATTTCCCATGGAGCTATGCCTTTAGCAAGCTACCATTCTTCAATAAAATTTACCTTTTGCTTTTCAACGCCTTTGTGCACGTTATCTCCATTTTATTTTTGTTATGCAATTTGCTGTTGTTAATAACTTGTGAGCATGAAAAGTGTTTTTCAAAACTAAAATATATTTTCTCGAAAATACAATCAGAAATGAAAGTTACTTTGACTTATGGAAGTTTGTGAAGGATCTCTTCGTCCCCAGTAAATCTCATTGTTGCATAAACATTTGTTCGTTACCAGCATCTTCCCAGTAATAGTCCCCAGCGAGACTTTAAGCTGACAACACTTTTGGGATCCATCCGATAAATCCCCAGTGACTCTCAAGACTGCAGAGATATCCCCGGTATCCTCCAAGTGATATATGTTCTTGAACCCCATTCTCAGCAGAATTATCTGTTCCTCAGTGAAATTGCCTTACCTTCCTCGGGAAATACTTCCCAGGAGACTACCATATTCTCCCCAAGAGGTCAAGATACCTTCCCCAGGAATGTCTGTTGATTTCTCCCCAGGAATGTCTGATGAACTCTCCGTAGGGAAGTTTGATATATCTTATCCCCAGGAAGCCGAGGTACTTTTCCTAGGAAGTTGCTACACTATCTCCATGAAGCTGTCTAGCTCCACACGGCGGATATTTGTTTTATCCCCGGAAGTCTATGATCCAAGAGTTCTTGAGCTGATTAGGGTTCACGATAACAATCCCTCACGGGAAGTCATGACATCTTATCCCCATGTAGATGTCATGAATCTCCAGTTGAAAGTCAGGGTGTCATACTCTCCGGTGAAGTCGTATCGCATCCCCATGTGGAAGTCATGAGATTTTATCCCCGGGGAAGTTAGAACTTTAAAGCTAGATTTGGTTCTACCATTAACTTTTCCTATCCTCTAATAGGGGTACTGTTGCAGAGGTCACCGAGTATTCCTGTCGAGATGTTTATTTCATCTCATGTCTCCTCTCTCATCTGTTTTGTCAGCATAAGCATAAGCATGAGCATTACATACTCATTTTCATTTCATTGTCATACACATGAACATACACATTCGTATACACTTTGGCACACGCATTAGCATTTGCATGCTTGCTATTTATCGTCATCCTTGTCGTTACCGCCGAGTAACTGGGTTTGTCCGCTCTCTCCAAGTAGATCGTCAACCCTAAGCATAAAATACCTACTTGTTTCCAGTTTCCCCATAGAGTTCAACCCTCGTGGACGATGGTTATTTCTGTTACCTCTCCGCGTTAAGATAAGGTAGTCCCCATTCGAGTTCGTTTCCTCAATGGAGTCTTGTTTGACAGTTCTTTCTAGCCCCATTCTAGATCGAACTTCGGTCCCGTCGGTCACCGAACATACCTGGATGTGCATTTATTTTGCACTATCTCTCAAGAAAAGCATTTACAATCCTTTGTAGATATGCGACAGTTCTCGCCTGAGAAGCTTATCACTACATTGCACAATAGACAAGCAACAGTTCCCAGCCGAGGAGCTTATCACCTACCTTACCCTTTACAATACGCTCTACAATTGATTTTCTCATACAAGGAGCTCATTATTATGTTACAGTGATCTAGATGTTTGCCATCATCACAACATTCTTGACAATTTATATTACAGTGATCTAGATGTTTGCCATCATCACGACCTTCTTTACAATTTATGTTACCTGCTATCACTCAGTGATCTAGATGTTTGCCATCATCACAACTTTCTTTACAATTTACATTACCTGTTACCACCTCTACAAGCAGTTCCCACCCGAGAAGCTTATTATTGCCACTCTTGCAAATAAGCGGCATTTCTCGCCTGAGAAGCTTATCCTATCTTCGTCATGACTTGCAGCAAATGGCCATCTCCAGCGAGCAGTTTGGTTTCCATTTCTCGTATCATTTTGAAGAAAGGGGAGGTTTGAGCAGAATCATATTCAGGAGAGTGTGAATCTTGAAGTATGAGGAAGTTCAGTTTACCCTTTAGTAAAAGAAGGAGCAGAATCATATTCAGGAGAGTGTGAATCTTGAAGTATGAGGAAGTTCAGTTTACCCTTTAGTAAAAGAAGGAGCGGAATCATATTCAGGAGAGTGTGAATCTTGAAGTATGAGGAAGTTCAGTTTACCCTTTAGTAAAAGAAGGAGCAGAATCATATTCAGGAGAGCACAAATCTTGAAGTATGAAGAAGTTCGTTTACCCTTTAGTAAAAGAAGGAGCAGAATCATATTCAGGAGAGCACAGATCTTGAAGTATGAAGAAGTTTATTTTATCCTTTAGTAAAAGAAGAAACCGAATCAAGTCCAGGAAGCACAGACCTGAGACAGGAAGAAGTTTATTTTTCAGATAAGCAACAGTCACTTTATCTGAGAGCTTATCCAGTTTTGACATATAAGTCCCTTCCAACGATAAGTGGTCATTCTCTCTCGAGAAGCTTATCAGGGCATTTCCCATTAAAGTCCATTTGTTTTGGCATACAGCCGGTTTTACCCTGTATATCTTCTACGGATTCCCGAAAATTCCGTTTGATCCTGTCACAAGGGAAAGTTTACAGAAGCTCAGATGTTATTCTTTACTTAGTGCTCCAGCATTCTATTGATCGATCCTACAGTCGTGTAGATCCAATTTTACTTTTTTACCATAGAGTATCAGTCGGTCATGCCTGAACGTTTTGAAAAATTACTCTTAAATTTCCCCAGTGGAGGCCGTCCCACCGGTGCCATCTCCATTGAGGATCCCATTTTACCATTCCTTTTCTAAAAGTGACATTTGGTCGTGCCAGCACCAGTTGACCATCACTTTAGAATTCCCCAGTGTCGTGCTGTCATCCCAGCGCGTCGTATTCTCGAGTGTGTTTCCTCGTAGCGCCTGTCCCCCGTGTCTTCATGTTGTCTACATCTTTGCATTAACCATTCCATCATACACCTCATACCATATTCATAGCATGGACAACATTAGCATATTTCGTTCTTTATCCACAATATTGCATGATCACTGCGTCTAAGGAAAAAATTTTCGGTTATCTATATTTAAATCACTCCACCATGATTTCTCGAGTCTCTGCCACTCAAATCATCTGGTGTAGCTATTTAAATAGGGGCAACTGTAATACCCCAAATTTTACCCTCATATTAGTCTATTCACGTCGCATGTCATCTCATTTTTGCATCAGCTAACTATTAACAGGTTATGTAGCTTGTTTTGTTTTGCAGGAACCGCGTCTGGTACACTTTAGTTGTTAAAGGGCAAAATGGTCATTTTCACGTTGTTTGCTGACAGTCCCTGAAGCTGAGTCATCATCAGGGATTTATTGAGTAATCAGGACCTCCGTCTCTGAGTTCTTTTTTTTTCTTCTTTGAAGATAAACAGAAATTCATGGTATTCGCATCAGGATGGTCGAAATACAGTAATCAAGTCAACGGGCTGAGACTCTGTCGTCAGTGGATTTATGAGAAAATTATTTTGTCATGTGGGTTGGTTTATGCTGAGATATTAATTTGGTTTGGGTCAAGTCGGTGCAAGAATCCGTTCTGCGGAATTTGGTTTCAACAGACAATTATTTTCTGCTTCTTCTGCTACCTGCCACTTAAATTTCTCAAAAGGAAAGCGGTACAGAATTGGCTCAAGTCGGGATTGGTTACATTTATTTAATTGAAATTTTTGGCCGAGTTGGTTCATGGCATTGGATTTATTAGTCAGAAACATAAATGGAATTTTTAGTGCGGAGTTTATTTCTGTTCACTGTTAATCGGATTTCTCTGCTTTTTACTGTTTTACTTCGTTCAAGGCCGGTACCGTTTCTATCACCAGCCCCAACTTAATTTGGGGGAAATTTGGGTTGTTTGATCTATTTGATGAGGTTCAATCTGAATATATGTCGGAGACGGATTTAGTCGGATAAGTTGAAGGAGTTGGGAATTAATAAAAATATGTAATTTCAAAGTTCAATTTTTATTTCATATTGTAAGTTAATTTCATCAATATTTCATTTTTAAAATTCATAAATCAATGTTTATTTTTAAAATTCATAAATCAATGTTTTATTTTTTTAAAATTTATCATAAAATGTTTCATTTTTAAAATTCATAAATCATATGTTTATGTTCATTTACTATTAAATCAATTTACCTTTCGTTTTATTAAGACATTTTTTATCAATAATATTTCATTCTTTTAACTAATTTCTCAAAATCATTCTCATTTCATTTTTATCAATCTCATCTCATTGTTAGTTTGGTTTCATTTTCAATATTTGATTTCATGCCTTTTTTTTTTATCAAAAATAATATAGTAACAATGTTATTTAATCCAAATGGAGCTATTGTTATTATATAGAAAAATAAAATAGATAATAATTCACATAATTGGCAATATCATACATTTCAATTACATTTTTAAAAAAAGAAAAAAATAAAATCATTAATTCCTAAAAGAAATTCGACTTTCTCCAACTTTCCGAACTTCCGACTATCCCTTCCGAACCTGCAAAACAAGTCAAAACAATAGCAAATAGAAGTTATTCGGTTAGTTGACACCCTCAGAACAGTATCATCACCGGGTGTCCGTTCTCGGCCAGTGGCCTATCCGGCAACAATCCATTCTTATCAAAGGCGACCGAGAAAGATGAAGAGAAAGTTTTGTCGAAATAAATTGCTTGGCCGAAGTGCTTATTCGGAAAGGCGGTTTGCCCGAATATTCGGGCCGTAACGCCAACCTCCCCGAATTAATTCCAAAGCAAGTGCATAAAAATCAATCCAAAGCAGTTCAGAAATTGATTCTAAGGACAAGTTCAGAAGGTCAAATCAAGACAAGTTCAGAAAACGGTTTAGTAAACCAATTTCACAACCAATCCAGTTCAAATTAAAACCAGTTCAACAGCCAACTTAAACAACCGGTTCAAAAACCGGTTCATAATCCGTTCCACCAACATCTCGACAAACAAGCAGCCAAGTCAGATTCCACCTGAAAAAACTTAACGGTAATAAGAAGTTTCGGAAGTAAATCTTTAGAAGATGAAGGCCCAGTCCCACAAAACTAAAAACGTGGAAAATCCGTAACAAATAACGCCAAGTCACCCACTAATTCACGGTCAAAATCCAACAACAACATTTTAGGAAATCGCACCCAAATCGCAAGGATTTCGCAATGCAAATCAGTAAATCTCAAGCCCACCAGAAACATCAAACTGGTATAAATAGCATCAGAGAGAGTTCAAAAGGAAAACCCTAACCAAAACGTAAAAAAGGGCGGCCGAAAACGAAACCTAGATTCAGAGATCCTTAAAAGGATTCTTCCTAGATTCAGAGATCCTTAGAAGGACTCTCATCATCATCATCCACAAGGAAGAACGGATCCAAAACGGAATAGGAAAAGTGGTTCAGAAAACTCAGCGAGCTTTCATCATCACCGAAGAAAGAAGAAGAGGAATAAGTGTTTCAGGAACCAAATCGCGAGCTCCGGGGAGAGACCGCCGGCGCCGTTCATCACAAACGGCGAGCAATCAACTCAAGACGGCCTCAGCTTAACATCATTGGCCGGAACGGAAACCGCGCACCACCATCGGAGTCAACCGTCGCTAACCCTCTAAATGTAAGCGATTTGTTGTCAATAACGAGGTTTATTTGTTTTTCTTAGGTGAAACGAACAAAAATGGAAGAAGAAGGAGGCATGCAAGCAAAGACGGAAGCGGAAAAGCTTCAGAACTGCATCCATGGCGCCGCGGTTGCTAAGGAAGAAGAAGATAGGATACTGAAATCCTAGAGGCTTCCAATCACACGTCTCCTTATATTCCTCATTCTGCTTGTTTTATATTTGGTTATATTATTTGCTTTTACTATTTGCTTTTATTATTTTAATGGGTTCTATGTTTGTGAAGGATTAATAGCTATACGTGGGGTCTGTCAACATACATTGGGAAGGTGGTATCAATTTATGGTAGTTTTAATAACCTCAATTATTTGCTTCGAATGACTACTGTTAAAAAAAATAGAAAACATTTTATAATAATAACTTTCAGTTTTAGTTAATAGATATATTAAACAATAACAATTTAAAATTTCAATTTCTTTAAGTTAACTTAGGAACTTGTTATAATTACTAACAGTGATTTTTGGAAGAAGCAAAATTGACTATTCTTTTTAATATTTAATTTACTGTTTCTTTTAGGTGAAAGTATAAAAATAATAATAAGTTGTTCTTCTTTGAAAAAATAAAAAAGGGAGAGTTCAAATTAGATTTTATTTTAATAAAATAATAATAATAATGATAAAGAATTCATTTTTTTTTAAAAAAAGTTAAGATTTAGTTTTAAAGGTTAGATTAGCTTTTCTTTTCAAAAATTAAGCATAATTGTTCGTTTGTTAATAAAAAAAAACAATAAAGTATTTTTTTTCCATAAAAAAATTTTTAAGTTTGATTTAGCCATCTCGGGTTTATCCAATCGTCGTCAGTTTGTCTGTGTCAGCTTATTATCATTTGTTTGTTATTTTGGTTCCATGGATGTAATTTACGCGAGGCCATGGTCGCAGCTTGTTTGTTTTACTTTTATGCATTGCATTATTTTTTGGCCTTTTGGGGTTTGTAATTTACGCGAACGGCCGCGATGCTTTCTTTACAGTTTTCTTTACTTTTCTGTATTTTTAATTATGCTATACAATATTTCCTGTTTGCATGTTTACCGTTAATCACCCTCCGAAGGAATTAGGATTAACAGTTTGACCATCGAGTCAATAACCCTAGTTTCAACCATTTCAAAACCCTAATCAGCTTAGGTGTCCTGCCGTGGACGAAAATACCATTTACCCTAGCATTAGGTCAAAGAGTCGCCATTACTCTGTTTAGGGTTTCCACCGTGGAATCCCTAATTTAACCCTAATTTCAATTCAACAACTTTAACATAGAAATTGGAGTTTCAAAGACTCCACGTAAGCGTTTCCTTAAGAAATGCTTACTCCCTATCGAAACCTTGACCACAGTCAAAAAGTTTCTAACCTCCCTTTCGAGGGGAACTACGATTACTCTGATTCCATTCCCGTCAGGATACGTAGGCACAAGATGCGAATCTTGCCGAGTAAACTTAGGACTAACCCTTAGGTCTTTAGGTCACTATATCCCTTAGCTCAATATGTATTTCAAAAAGATAATAAAATAAAATAAAATCATACATTAAACAAAAGGTTCCTGTAGAGTACTACAGAAGTTTAGGATGCTAGTACCTTCCCTAAACTTAACCAACCCCTTACCTAGGTCTCTCCCCGCGTTGTGTTTACAATGCAAAAATAGGTTTTTCCTCTTTTGACCTTTTCCTTCGGATAAATCAAAGAGCGGTTGTGAATTAAAAGTTGTGATTCAAATTAATTAATAATTTGATATCCTATTTCCACCGCAACAGAAAATGGCGACTTCACTGGGGACCGCTATCTAATTGTTTTAAGGGTTTCCCCTATTTTATTGTTTGTATGATATTTATTTTATTCATTATCTGTATATATTATTGTATATTGTGGGGATACCCTTCTATTGTGAGATAAGTCCTAACCCGGACTTGAGTGACCTTATTATAGGAAGGTGAGATATTCGACGAGGCTTGCCGGGAGTGAGTCCCGACCAAGTTGACTCGAGAACCACCGCTCAGTTGAGACCCTGTCGAAAATGGTTCGGTTGATCGAGTTAGTCGTGAAAACTTTTACTGTTTTCGATTGGAGTCTGTGATATTGAGGACTGTAGTTACCTTAACACACCTTGGCCTTATGTAGGACGTAGTGCGGGAACTATGTGGGAGTAGTCCTACAATGGTTGCTACGCGATACTACACTCAAAAGAGGTTCTCTTGAGAATATTATTGACCTCCGAGTCAGTTGGAAAGTTGATAATATCCGAAGGATGGACTAATGACTTTGGGCACTTCTTTAGAACCCTTGTTCTGCAGGTACAACTAACCGTAGTACATACCTTATGGGGATGGGTAGACCCTAACTCCTTGCACATACCTTTAACCTAGGACTTGCGAATATATATACATTGCATCCATTAAAGCATCACATTACATTACACTTCATGGAATTCAAATCTTATTTATGAATATTGCAGGATTATGGATTACAATAGAAGAAAGACTTTGAAATATACTTTTAAAAGGCCTAAACTAGATGACTTAAGGAAGCTAGGATCTTTAGTCCAAGATCGAGAAGGATTCTGTGACCGGTATGGAAATTTGTTATCTCTATTGGAATATAAAGTAAACGAGGAACTGCTCTCAGTTTTGCTACAGTTCTATGATCCCGACTACCACTGCTTCACATTCCCCGATTATCAGCTATTACCCACTTTGGAAGAATATTCTCAGCTTGTAGGGTTACCTATCCTGGATAAGTCTCCTTTCCCGTTCTTGGAGACGGACCCTAAAGAACAGGATATTGCTAAAGCCACATGTTTGAAGGTATCTGACATTAAGGAGAATATGACTCATAAAGGTGAAATCTTTGGGTTACCTACGAAGTTCCTAATCAAGAAGTCCCAATATTATGCCGATTACTTGAGCATGCCTACCTTTGAGATGATCCTTGCCTTGCTTATCTATGGAGTGCTGCTTTTCCCTAATTTTGAAGGATTTGTGGACCTTAACGCCATCAAGATCTTCATGCAAAGGAATCCAGTACCGACCTTATTGGGTAATACTTATCACTCAGTCCATCTCCGAAACCTCCGTGGTGGAGGGGTGATTACTTGTTGTGTGCCGTTACTGTACAAGTGGTTTATTTCGCACTTGCCTAAGTCTGGTCCTTTTTGGAGTCCCACTCAAGGACGTTGGTCGCAAAAGGTTATGGCTTTAACTCACTCTGATATTGATTGGTACAATCGCAGATATGATGGAATACTACTCATTGATGGTTGTAGAGACTTCGCTAACATGCCTTTACTCGGTTTTAATGGAGGAATTAGCTACAATCCAGTCCTAGCTCGCCGACAGTTAGGGTATCCCTTAAAAGAACCACCTAAAAGTATCTACGTAGAGAAGATCTTCTTCGAACTCAACAAGGAGCTTCAGGATCAAATTATATCTTCTTGGGGACACTTGCATATGAAAGGTCACTTTGTTTCATGATATGATTCATCATGAGGTGGAAGTCTATGTTGATGACATGATTGCAAAGTCACAGACGGAGGAGGGACATCTGGTCGATCTTCTGAAATTGTTTGAAAGGCTAAGGAAGTTCAAGCTGAGGCTGAATCCTAATAAGTGCACCTTCGGGGTGAGATCTGGAAATTTATTGGGTTTCATTGTCAGTGAAAAGGGTATTGAGGTAGATCCATCCAAAATAAAAGCTATACAAGAAATGCCTGAGTCGAGAACGGAAAAAGAGGTTCGTGGTTTCCTAGGGAGATTAAACTACATTTCAAGGTTTATATCTCATCTTACAGCCACTTGTGAACCAATA
Source organism: Lathyrus sativus (assembly GCA_963859935.3). Taxonomy (NCBI): domain Eukaryota; kingdom Viridiplantae; phylum Streptophyta; class Magnoliopsida; order Fabales; family Fabaceae; genus Lathyrus; species Lathyrus sativus. Next base: position 576,524,659 of record OZ012740.1, read on the forward strand.
TTCAAATTGTTAAGAAAAGATCAAACGGTCAGGTGGAATGATAATTGCCAAAAAGCATTCGAAAGAATAAAAGAATATCTATAGGAACCTCCAATACTCATGCCTCCAGTTGCAGGGAGACCACTTATTATGTATCTCACGGTGCTTGAGAATTCAATGGGATGTGTGCTCAGTCAACAAGACGAGACAGGTAGAAAAGAGCATGCCATCTACTACCTGAGTAAGAAATTCACCGATTGTGAGTCAAGGTACTCGATGCTGGAAAAAACATGTTGTGCACTCGCCTGGGCTGCTAACCGTTTGAGACAGTACATGTTAAACCACACAACCCTGTTGATTTCAAAGATGGACCCGTTCAAATATGTCTTTGAAAATCAAGCACTCTTCGGAAGGATTGCCCGTGGAAAATGATTTTAACAGAGTATGATATTCAATACGTTTCCCAGAAAGCCATTAAGGGAAGCGTTCTGTCGGAATATCCCGCGGAACAACCGATTGAGGATTATTAGCCGATGAAGTTTGATTTTCTAGATGAAGACGTCATGTTTTTGAAAACGAAAGACTGTGATGAGCCTTTACCTGACGAGGGTCCTGAGATTGGATCTCAGTGGAAACTAGTTTTCGACAGAGCGGTTAATTCATATGGTAATGGAATCGGTGCGATCATTACTACTCCTCACGGTTCTCATATACCGTTCACCGCCCGATTGACGTTCGCCTGCACCAATAATGAAGCCGAGTATGAAGCTTGTATTATGGGTTTGGAAGAGGCCGTTGATATGAGGATTAAGAATCTGGATGTGTATGGTGAGTCAACGTTAGTCGTTAACCAAATCAAAGGAGAGTGGGAAACTCGTCAGGCCAACCTGGTGTCGTATAGAGATTATGCAAGGAGGTTGTTGCCTTTCTTCGATAGAGTTGATTTCCATCATGTGCCGAGGGCTGAGAATCAGATGGCAGATACCTTGGCTATGCTATCTTCGATGTACAAAGTGAATTTCTGGAATGAAACTTCTGCTATCACCATCATGTGTCTTGATAGACCTGCTTTTGTGTTTGCCATTGAGAAAGCATCCGATGGAAAGCCTTGGTATTTCAATATCAAGCATTTTCTCAAGACTCAGGAGTACCCATCTGGGGCATCCAGCAAGGATAAGAAGACTCTGAGGAGATTAGCTGGAAATTTTTATCTGAATAAGGATGATGTGCTCTACAGGAGAAACTCTGACATGGTCTTGTTGTGCTGTGTTGATGAACTTGAAGCAAACCTGTTGATGGAGGAAGTTCAAGAGGTTTTTTTGGCACTCATGCCAGTGGACATGCAATGGCTAGAAAATTGTTGAGAGCTGAGTATTATTGGATGACTATGGAATCTGATTGTTTCAAATACGCCAGAAAGTGCTATAAATGCCAAATTTATGCTGACAGGGTGCATGTGCCACCAACTCCTCTAAATATGTTGACATCTCCTTGGCCTTTTGCCATGTGGGGAATTGATATGATCGAAAAGATTGAGCCGATTGCTTCTAATGGGTATCGCTTCATTCTGGTTGCAATTGATTACTTTACGAAGTGGGTAGAAGCAACGTCCTTTGCCAATGTCACGAAACAGGTGGTAGCCCGATTCATAAAGAAGGACATCATTTGTCGTTATAGAATTCCTGAGAGAATCATTACTGATAATGGTTCGAATTTGAATAACAAAATGATGAAGGAACTGTGTCAGAGTTTCATGATTGAACATCACAATTCTTCTCCATATGGTCTGAAGATGAATGGCGTTGTTGAGGCAGCTAATAAGAATATCAAGAAGATTGTGCAGAAAATGGTTATGACCTACAAAGATTGGCACAAGATGTTGCCTTTTGCTCTTCACGGTTATCGTACTTCGGTGCGTACATCAACCGGGGAAACTCCTTTCTCACTGGTGTATGGTATGGAAGCGGTCCTACCATTAGAAGTGGAGATTCCTTCTTTAAGGGTATTGTCGGATGTAAAGCTTGACGAAGCTGAATGGGTGTGAACCAGGTTAAATCAACTAAGCTTGATTGACAAGAAGAGATTGGCGGCTATTGCGCATGGCCGGGTGTACTAGAGTAGGATGAAGAAAGCCTTTGATCAGAAAGTGCGTCCTCGGTGCTTCCAGACGGGTAATTTGGTTTTGAAAAGGATCCTTCATCCTTAGACAGATCACAGGGGAAAGTGGACTCCTAACTATGAAGGTCCGTATGTGGTAAGAAAGGTTTTCTCTGGCGGAGAGTTATTACTATCTACCATGGATGGTGAATATTTTTCGTCTCCTATGAATGCAGACGTGGTTAAAAAATAGTTTGCTTAAGAGAGACCCGCCTGACACAAAAAGAAAAGTCCAAGCAAAAATGGGGCATCCGGCGAACCATAAAAAAGAAAAGGTTCGGGCAAAAATTAAGGATAAAAGAAAAAGAATGAACCTGCAAAGTTGAAAACCCGAAAAGGCAACTTTGGCAAAAATAGGTATCCCGGCGGATTGAAAACCCGAAAGGGCGGTTCGGGAAAAAGTGAGGGATTTAAAAAGCAAATGATCACGGTCTGCGTTCGATCTGTAAGCTTGTGAGCATTTATCTCGAAGGAAAGGAATCAGTCCAGTCAATCTTGTCAGAAGACGAAACATGGGGAACATCGAAGACATACAGGTCATAGCTGAATCGACACATGGTGGTTGTCTGTTTCCACATTGCCGACATTTGTATTTTATTTGTTTTCTTGTTTTTGAGCAATTACCTCTTTTCAGGAATTGCATCTGAATTGTAATTTTCCTATTTACAGGCCCTTCATCAATAAAGTGTTCACTTCAGTCAAATATCTTTCTTTTTCTTGTTTATTTTACTGTTTTGTTTGCGAAATGTATGTTATTTTTGTAAACATTGCAGGTAAAAGTAAGAGGTTGTACAGAGCATAACGAAAGCGCTGACCTTGCTTAAGCGGCAAGTATCATGGATGGTAATTGAGGTAACAATTTCGCATATAGAGCATTCCTAGTGTTTCCTTTGTTGCAGGTCAGTAGGGTTATCCTCAGCCGAGTCAGATTTCCTTACCCTCAACAGTTCAAAGATCGCAGCAAATGGCAGTTGTTGTCAGCCGGGTATTCTCAGCAGGTTAAGTTTGATACTTCTGGCAGAGTGAACTCGTCCCCAACAGGTTGAATGTAGTCAGGCATGAGCAATGAGGATGTTTGCTTCCCCATAGCAGAGATTTTGCTTCCCCAGTGAAGTGGTCGTCTCCTCTCCCCGGCAGAGTTGTTTCCTCTCCCCGGCGGAGTCCGATCATCAAGTTTTAAATGTTGTATCTCTAGTAGAACAAAGCTTTGTCTTCGTGAGAAAGTGAATCCCCAGCAGGGTGGAGTCTGTTCCCAGTAGAGCAAGATATAAGTGATTCCCTCAGCAGTAGGGTGGTTTGTAAACCGGTAGTCTTCTCCAGCGGAGGCAACGTCGGTGACGCCTTTTCCCAATGGAGTCGTCATTCAGGGTTTTCTCTAGCAGAGTGCAGTGCTGATTCCCTCGACAGAGTAAGTTGTAGAACAGGAGTGTGGGATTGCCCCAGTAGAATGGAGTTCCTAGTAAGAGTATCTGATATTCCTCGGCAAGACAGGCTGATACCTGATGTAATCTCAAGCAGAGTGGATTCTTTCCCAGATAGGATGGAGTTTTCTGGGATGCCAGTCAGGGCTGATTTCCCGAGCGGAGTAAAGTCAATCTCTGCAGTTGGCCGTATTTCTCCCGCAAGGTCGGGTTCCTCAACAAAAGGGGTTTGATTTAAGCAGAAGGTTGCTTGTGCTCCAACCGAGCTTTTCGATTCCCCAAAAGAGTTGTATTCTAGAGGGCCATCTAGGGCATTTTCTCAGCAGGATATGATTTGATCCCCAGCGGAGTGGATTTTTTGTTCTTGAAAGAGCAGTACACCAAGTTTTATTCCAGGAGGTCGTCCATGGCTTGTTTTCCCAGTAAGTCCAGTTGGCTGGCATGTGCCAATTATCCCCGGCAGGGTTGTTCTTATCCCCGGCAGAGTGGGTATCTTTTCTCCCTAGCATTTATTTTGCTAGGGTGGTTCTTTGGCATTAGCATCCTCCCAAATGCGTAGCATTTCCATTTCGTATGGAGCATTACACCATCTTCAAACATACGCATGTGAAACATAAGCCAGGTTGTTATCTCTGTGTTTCAGGTGTTTTCCCCGGAGAATTGATCTTTTTGCCTTTGGTATCCAGACCATGGCAGCTTCTGTTAGTCCGCGTGGTATCCAAACCGCGGCTTACGTTATTCCCCAGCAGTATCATCGGATTTTAGTTGATTATGTTTGGTAGTCAGATTTTGATGGGTATTTCTGACGAATGTTTCTGTCCTTCGAGTATCCAGACTCCGGTCAGTCCCCAGTTGTTGATGTTTTTCTCTTTCCTTCGAGTTCCCAGACTCTGGTAAAGGCAGTTGTGGTATTCAGAACATGGTGATGTCAGACATATTTTCTTTGTCCGTTGAGTATGCAGACTCCGGTCAATGTCGTCGAGTGTCCAGACTCCGGCAAACCTCCGATTGCAGAAGTGTGTTCCTGTGTCATCGAGTATCCAGGCTCCGGCAGACTTCATTGATTCATTTTGTCCGTGCAGTATTCATACTCCGGATGTTTGAGGTGGTATTCTTAAACTCACATGGTATCCAGACCATGGCAGCTCCCGTTAGCCCGCTTGGTATCTAGACCCCGACTTGTGTTATTTCCCCCCAGCGGTGTCTTCAGACATTGATGAGTGATATCTTGGCAAACTCAGGTGGTATTCAGACTATAATGAATGTTTCTTCATCCGTCGAGTGTCCAAACTCCGGTCAACCTTCGTTCAGCATCCAGGCTCCGGTTATTACGTTGAGCATTCAGGCTCCGGTTTTTTGCGTTGAGCATTCAGGCTCCGGTATTTCTTCGAGCGTCCAGGCTCCGGTTTCTTTGTCGAGCATCCAGGCTCCGACTATTTCGTTGAGTAATCAAACTCCGGTCAACTTCCGTCGGGTATCTAGGCTCCGGTAAATCCCTAGTGGAGTCGCCAATTCCGTTGATTATCCGGCTCCGGTTGTCGCATTGAGCATCCAGGCTCCGGTTTTTGTTCGTTGAGTGTTCAGACTTCGGTCCTTTTCCGATCTGTGAATCTTCTTGTCCGTTGAGTACCCAGACTCTGGTCATTTTGGCTGAGCACTCAAGCTCCGGTTCGCTCGTTGAGTACCCAGACTCCGACAATTCGTGTATTGATTCACCTCGTCCGTCGAGTATCCAAACTCCGGTCATTACGTCGAGCATTCAGGCTCCGTTTCCTTTGTCTGTCAAGTATCCAGACTCTGGTCATTATGTTGAGTATTCAAACTCCAACAAATTTCGTTGATTCATTCTGTTCATTGAATATCCAGATTCCGACAATTTGAAGTGTTACCCTTCAGCCGATATGGTATCCAAACCATGGCATAATTTTTGAGGGACGTGTTCATCTTATTATATATTTCCACACAGAGTTACTTGGATAAGTTTCTCTTTGTTCCCGAGCAGAGTTATTTGTGTAAATTTTTCTTGTTTTCCCCGCCATATTTGCTTGGTTAAGTTTCTCTCTTCCTCAACGAAGTATACAAATATTCTATCAGTTAATCTAATTCCGGAGATTTCTATCCCCAATCAGAGTTTGCAGTTTATTTCTGCAGGTGGCAAATTTCCGGGTTCTTTGGTATTTAACCACCTTTTACCTTGATTGTTTGAAATCCGATGCTCTCATCCCTTCAGATTCAAGTCGATTAAATAGGGGCAGCTGTAGCACCCTAAAATTTGCCTTTCGTTTTAACCGTAACTAGCTTTCGTTTCTTTGCATTTTGCATTTTTTTTTGCATATCATAGCATTTGTTCTCGAGGCATGGGATCGAGGTATTCCTGTGGCTCAAGTTCATTTCGGCGCAAAAGACTGAACAACGAACAACGAGCATCAGAGACTCGGGCATTTATTTTGCCCAGCGGTCAGGCGGCCGATTTTATTTTATTTTGTAGGATAACAGCAGTTCAGAAAGCAGCACTCAGGCTCATGTCAAGCATTTTTACAGTATTAACGTTCAAGAACAAGATTCAGAAGCTTAACAGAGCTCCAAATAGTCAAAGCAGGGCAAATGGATAGATTTCCCTCAAAAAATGCGCCAAATTCAAAATTTTGAAGGTGTTAATCGGTTAACGCATATGGTTAACCGATTAACCAAGGAAAAATCAGGCCAGATTTGAAAATTTGAAGGCGTTAATCGGTTAACGCATATGGTTAACCGATTAACCAGTGCAAATTTTGCCTCTGTACGTGATTTTTCAATGCAGAGCCATTTGGGGTCCAATTTTGATCACTTAAATTCAAATTTGTCACTTGGGAAGGATCTAGAATCATTTCATAATTTCATTTCCCTCCAAAATCCCATTCCTAGTGTCAAACCAAAATTTACAAACCAATTTCCAATCCTCTCCTTGGGGTCCAAACCTAGATGATATTTAAGTGATTCACTCCAAACCGAAGGGATCCAATTTTCATTTCTCACTCTCATTTTTCAGAATTCATCTCAACTCTCTCAAATTCTCTCAACTTTCCAATTCCAAAACCGTCACTCAAAGCTCTTTTCCATTGAATTCTTTGATTCTTCCATGGAATCAATGAATTCTTGAGCTCAAACCTCCATCCATCATCTCCATTGAAGTGATTTCTCCATCCAATTTTTGTGCACAATTGGATCCAGATCTGGAAGTGATTTCGGAAGTGATTATTTGGCTTATTTTGGATTAATCTTGAAGGATCTCCATTGCTACTACAAGAATTGGTGTGGATCTTGAAGTACTCCGGACTTCTAGCATTGGATCTGTTCAATTTCAGTTAATTCAACATTAACCGAAGCAATTCTCCGCTTCGAAGGTTGGAATTCTAGATCCATAGCATTTTTGAGCTTATTTGCATGTTCATGTTGATTTTCATATTCGATTGAATTTTGGTTGACATGATTATGGATGTTGCTGTTTGGATCTATTTACATGCTATTTGAATTATGATTTCCTGGTTTAATTTCGTGATTATGCGATCATCTGGTTGATTGGACAAGTGCTTATTTGCTGCACATGCTTTTCTGTTTCTGATTTTCTGCTGTTGGCACAGTGTTAATCGGTTAATGCATATGGTTAACCGATTAACCGTTACAAATTTCAAGATTTTTCAAAGTTTTCAGAGCGTTATTCGGTTAACGCATATGGTTAACCGATTAACCAATTCAAATTTTCAAAATTTTTAAACGTTAACAGTGTGTTAACCGATTAACCCCTGGGGTTAACCGATTAACACTGGGCCAGTGGGTCTGTTTTGCTGTTTTGCTTGCTTATTTGAGTACCGTTTCACTTCAAATCATCATAATTTGATATGATGCATTAAAAGTGAAATGTCTTGGGATATATGTCGCTGTTTTGGTTGTTTAATCGAGATTTCACCGACATTCGTGTCTTTCCACTTGAATGCATGCTTATGGATGTGGTTCAAGGTGATGATCTCTTGCATGTTCGTTTGCTTTCATCTCTTTTGCGCTTCCTCCATGTTTGCATCATTTTTGCGTCGCTGTTGAGGTTGAGACGCGCTTGTGGCGGCTGCTGCCCCACACATTTTTCCTCCCTCCCTCCATTCTGAGTGTGCATTTTCATGTTTGCATCTTTTATTTGTGATTGAATTTACTTGGTGCTTTCTTGTGCTTTTTGCCATGATCCCCATAGGGTTCCTAGTCCCTCCGTTTAGGATGGGAGTAGGAGAGACGTTAGGTGTTCAATCCAAGCATGCTAACATTAGGGTAGATGTTCCCCCTTTTATCCTAACCTTAGGACCACTTTGCATGACAACGTTAGGGCCGAGTTTCCCTTAGACATTCCCTGCGTCTCTCTTCTCATCTCAAAACAATTCTAACTCATCTAATAAATGCGATAAACGTTGCGCGCTACAAGCTTTAAGCTACATGGGGAATGATGAGTGACGGGTCTCCTCTTGCTTATCTAGAGTGTTTAGTGTACGTCCCGTTTGGGGGCGATACACGACGCATTCACCTCCATGACATAATCTTTAGTGCAACGTAAATCACAAACCGAATTGATTCACTTCACTAAAAAACACAAACAAAACTTCAATCTTTTTTCCTTCAGGATTAATCAAACTTCCTTTTTTTTTCTCCAGAAAAGAGTGTTGTTAAGCTTCGGTTCTACCGCAAACAGGCATCGTCCCTAACTGCTGGAATGGAGGTTTAACCTTACTCGATTTAATTAACTTAATCAACTTGTGATTTCGTGTAAGCCCGAACTACATTTGCTCTGATTTCTGATACCAGTTGAGAATACGTAGGCACGAGACGCGATGTCTTGGCGAGAAATCTTCCCCTCTTTCGCCCGTAGTTACCCGAACTACGTTGACTCTGACTTTCCCATTGCACGAGGGAATACGTAGGCACGGAGCGGCGATGCTCTGTCGAGTCTCTTTTTTCTTTTCTTTTTGTCCTGTGAGCCTTTAGCGTAGATAGTTTAAACACACCCTTAGATAGACAACAAGCGTGGATCTCATCAAGTACGACGGACGTGAGGGGTGCTAATACCTTCCCCTTGCATAACCGACTCCCGAATCCAGGACTTAGTTGTGATGACCTCGTCTTTTCCCTTTTTGTCAGGTTTTTCCGATCGTTTCCTTTCCCTCTCTTTGGGATAAATAAAGAAAGATGGTGACTCTTCTATTTTCCGCCGTGTGTTTTTCGCAGTTGCGACAATGACCCCGACCTGATTTCCTCGACCAGGTCAAGTTCTTCCCTTAGTGCTTCATCGTTCGCCTCCTCGGGTAAGGGGGACTCAGTTCTCCTGTAATATTCTCTTATTTCGACCGGGATCACCACCTTTGTCCCATAGGTCAGTTGGAATGGGATCTCCCCGGTTGTTGAGTATGGAGTGGTCCTATAAGCCGAGAGGACGCTATGTATCTCCTCGACCCATCCTTTCTTGGCGTCTCCCAGCCTTCGTTTTAGCTCGTGTAGAATTACCATGTTCGCGGCTTCGGCTTGCCCGTTTGTCTGCAGGTGTTCGACCGATGTGAAGTGTTATTTCGTGAATAGCCTGGAAAAAAATTCCGGATGTTTTTGTTGGTGAACTGTGTCCCATTGTCGGTGATGATGGCCTGGGGTACGCCGAACCGGGAAAGTTTGTTTCGTTTGTAGAAATGGAGTATGTTTTGGGCCGTGATTTTGGCTAAGGCTTTGACTTCTATCCACTTAGTCAAATAGTCGACGCCGACTATCAAATATTTATTTTGTAGGATCCGGTGACGAAGGGACCGAGGATGCCCATCCCCCATCATGCAAAGGGCCATGGCGACAAAAGTGTTTTGAGCTCGTTTGGCAGGGCCAAGTGTATGTCCCCGTTGTCGCTACGCGAAAAATGACACAGAGTCGCCACTGGATTTTATTTATCCCACGGGGGGAAAGGGAAATAGCGATAAAACCTTTGGGAAAAGAGCGTGGTCATCGCAACCAAGTCTTAGGGTTCGGGAGTCGGTTATGCGAGGGGAAGGTATTAGCACCCCCTCGCATCCATCGTACTCGATGGGAACCTCCTAGGTTATTTCGCGTGAATGGGTGTTTTATTCTAAAAGTTTGCTTGTTTAAGGAAAAGAGGGATTGGTTTATTTATTTTAATGCTCGCCAAGGATTGTGGCCCTTGTGCCTACGTACCCTCACTTAAAAGAAGTGAAGAATCAGAGCTCCGTAGTTCGGAGGCTTTATGAAATTGTTGTTTGTTGGTTGATTTTATACCTTGAAAAAGGTTTTTTGGATTGACGCCCTAAGGCAAAAATAGTTTGATGAGTTGATGTTGTTTTTAGTTTTTTTTTTGAAGAAAATGTGTTCTTGACTAGGATTATACAAAAGACTTTGGATAGAGATGAATGTCTCGAATAACCAAGTCGAGCGCCTTGTATTCGAAACATTCAGAATGAGTGTAGGAGGGTTCCATTCTCATTCCTTCTCCACCACTTTAAAGTTCATGGTGCATAATTCCAATCATATATTTTATTGTGTTTTTTTTTGTATTTTTATGCGAAAAGAGAAACACTTGACGTTGGATCAAGATTTATTGCTTGTAAAGATATTTGAAGTGATGCGATTTAGGTCGATGGCGGTGCACAAGGCATCCGACTTACATGGTCAAAAATGGCTCGATAAAATCGAGAGTTTACTTTTAAAAATAGTTTTTGGAAACAAAGGTCAACAAGGGCCATAACAATATTCACATACAAACATCATACAAACATAAGCCACACGGCTCAAAAAAATCGAGACACACAAAAAAAACTGCCATCAAAGAGTTCGCCGTGCGAACTCTTTGAAATTTTTTTTTTTAAGGTAAAACCGGTAAAAAAATATGGAGGAAACAGTGGTGTGACACGGGTGAAAAAAGTTGAAACAGTGATGCAACACGCCCGGCCGTGTTGTGTGATATGGCCCGTGTTGCAAGGCCTGGGGAAAAAAAACTTCATACAGTAGCGTGACACGGTCGGCCGTGTCGTGTGACACGGCCCGTGTTGCTGGTCCAGGTCGAAATCTCACATTTCTTTTATGTTTTCGTTTCGTTTTTGTGGTTCCTTGAGGATGGTTTCTTAGTCCCTTAGGGGATCTTACATGATATACAGTTCAACAACACATAAAAGAGTGAATGAAATGAATATAAAAGCAAAGAATAAAAGGAGAAAGATTTGAAGAAATGGATACCAAGAGCTTTCTATCCTTCTTGCAAGTACTCCAATGACCTTTGTTGGATGTGCTCTCCCCTCTTCACTCTATGTTGTGAAGGTTTGGTTTCTCAATGATCCTCTTGTGTCTCTATCTCACTCTTTTTTTTCCTGTTTTTTTGGGGGTTTCTTGCTAACTATTTTCTGGTTTTTTGCTCTTACTCTTTGCTCTCTATGTGTAGTCTCTACTCTGCTTGCTTCTTCTGTTGTGTTCTGTTTTGATAGTAAGGAATACTATGTTTTCTATGCTTGCTTGCAGCCCATTTTCCACCTTTTCTGTCAACTTTTTCTGCTGTCCTAAAGCCACACACTTTGCACACCTTTTCATCACCAACTTTCCATTCTTGGCAATGCCTTTTTCTTCCTTTTGTGCAGCCCCACTTTTCCCTTCTATTTCTAGTATGACTTGCTGCATTTTTCTGCTGTAGCATACTATACTACTATCCCTCTTTTTACCCATTAGTCTCTTGGATGGTATTGCTTTGTATCTTGCCATGTAGCCAATTGTTACCACTCTTTGACAGCATTTGCAAACTGATATTTAGCAAGTAAATATATCATTTGCATGCTATTTCCTTGACTTTGTGACATAAAAAATGATCTTGTAACATAGTACATGTTGTCCTCTTGATTTTGTGACATGTAGTAATTCTTCAACTCTTGCATGGGGCTGTTTTGCTTATGATTGAACATGCATAATCTTGGCCCATAAACATTCCAATGTTGATTTAATTCTTGCATATTTCTTGGATGTTTGTGAGCATAATGTAGCACATGAAAAAAAATGGTGTAGTATGAAGAGTACCATATCATAGATTTGATTAAAGACTTGAATGAAGATTTAGAAATAGATTAATTTCTAAACATTATCTAGAGTTGGAATTTTTGTAACAAATTACATGATTGTAATGTCACAAAATTCCTCTTAGTATTATTTTTATCTCCATTCATGAATCTTGAATTTTGGATGATGGATTCCCTCATGTGCTTAAAAATGAAATCTTGAATTATGCATTGATGATCTTGATTCATGCCTTAATAATTTGCACTCCACTTATGCCATAAAAATAAACATGTATGAAGGAGCTTTGGATTTGGCCTAGCATTCATGTCTATTAATATTTATATTGAATATCCTTGTATTTTGTCAAGTAACTTCCCCTTGCCAAAATTTTCATGAGTAGAATTTTTCCTCAGATCAAACCTTAGGTGATGAACCTTTTTTCATGTAGTCCGAAAATAGACAAGTTACAACCAAATGGCCTAGTTCGTACCTTGTGAACCCGCATGCTCGATACACAATAGAATGATGTATGATATGCCGAATGTAGGGTATAAAAGGCTAACGGTGAAAATGAGGGTGTGACACCCGTGCCATTGGCATTTGTCGCACTTCTTGACGTGCTGTTTGGTGTCTTGCTGCATGGTAGACCAATAATATCCTGCTCGTAAGGCCTTGTGGGCAAGTGATATTGCGTCGAGGTGTTGGGCGTTGATCCCTTCGTGGATCTCTTGGAGTATGCCTGGTACTTTAGATTCTTTGATGCACTTGAGGAGGGGGATGGAGAATCCCCGTCTGTACAGTTTGTCCTCTATCAAGATGTATGAGCAGGCTCGATGTCTTACCACACTCGCCTCTTTGGCATCTTCAAGCAGACGTCCTGTGTTGAGGTAGGTGTACACAGGGGTCATCCAGCAATCACTATTGCCGGTAGTGTTTGCCTCGTCAATTATCGTGCCTCTCTCGATGCTAGGGCGAGAGAGGACTTCTTAGATTACAGATTTGTTTCCGCCTTTCTTCTTCGTGCTAGCTAGTTTTGACAAGACGTCTGTTTGGGTGTTGTGTTCGCGTGGAACGTGTTGTACCTCTACGGAATCGAATCTCTTCATACTTTCTCTTACCAAGGAGAGGTACTCAGTGAGGTTTTCGTTCTTGGCCTGATATTCTCCCCATACCTGGGATGCCACGAGCTGGGAGTCGGTAAAGATCTTTACTTCCTTCGTACCCAGGTCTTGAGCCAGACAGAGTCCTGCGAGGAATGCTTCGTACTCGGCCTGGTTGTTCGACATTGGGAACGCCAAGGCGAGGAAGACTTCTATCAGGATACCTTCTTCGTTTTCTAGTATGATACCTGCTCCACTTCTTGTCGAGCTAGAGGCGCCATCGACAAAGATGGTCCATCTGTGTGCCCCAGGGGTCGGGGACTCTGTGGAAGCCATCTCGGCAATGAAGTCGGCCAAGACTTTAGCCTTGAGGGATTTTCTCCTCTTGTATTGGACGTCGAATTCGAAGATTTCGAGCGACCATCTGAGCATTCTTCCCGATATGTCCGACCGCCCGAGTAGCTGTTTGAAGGGCTGGTTGGTTCTGATTATGATCGTATAAGCCAGGAAGTAATTCCGTAACCTTCTGGCCGCGTTGATGAGAGCCAAAGCGACCTTCTCAACCTGCTGGTACCTGATCTCAGCCCCTTGGAGGGCTTTGCTCTTGAAATATATCGGTTTCTACCTTTCGAAAGTTTCACAAATCAATGTTGCGCTGACAACTTCTGTGGCGACAACGAGATACAGGTATAGGGTTTCCCCGACCATGGATCATGACAGTACCGACGACTCCAAGAGGACTTGCTTGAGGTGGAGGAGAGCCTGTTCTCACCCCTCAGTCCATTTGAATGTGGCCTCCTTACGTAGCAGTTTAAAGAAGGGGAGGGCATGTTGTGCAGATGGACGGTATGGTCGACCTCTTCTTACTCCTCAGTCCCTTTAGTGACTGGATAGACTTCTTTGTGTTCGGGGTGGAGAACTCGGAGAAGTCCTTGCACTTGTCCGGGTTGGCTTCTATTCGTCATTCTGTTGGATAGAAATTGAGGAGCTTGCTTTCTCGTACACTAAAGATGCACTTTTTAGGGTTGAACCTCATCCTGCACTTCCTCGCTGTTTTGAAGACCTTCCTGAGATGGGTGGTATGGTCGACCTCTTCTCATGACTTCACGATCATGTTTTCCATGTAAATTTTGAGCATGTCTCCGATTTCTTCTCGGAAGACCTTGTTTATCATCCTTTGGTAGGTCGCCCCGATGTTTTTTAGACCGAAGGGCATTACGTTGTAGTAATAATTATCCGACTCAGTCATGAAGGCCGTGTATTGCTTGTCGGCCTTCTCCATGAGGATATGATTGTATCCTAAGTATGCGTCCATGAACTACAACAATTTAAAACCTGTTTAATTATCGACGAGTTTGTCGATGTTAGGTAATAGGTAAGCATCTTTGGGACATGCCCGATTGAGATCGATATAGTCAACACACATTCTCCATTTTCCATTATGTTTCTTAATTAGTACAACACTGGACAACCAGGTTGTGTAATGGACTTCTAATATAAAATTTGTCTCTAGGAGATCTTTTACAGCTTTTTCAACAGCCTTCACTTTCTCGGGAGACTGCCTACGCCTACGTTGAACTATGGCCCTAGAGGCCGGATCTATGGAGAGGTGGTGGCAAGCTACGTCGGGGTGGAGCTCGGGCATTTATGCAATTCTCCACACGAAGAGGTCAGCATTCTCCCGGAGGCAGGCCTTTAGCTGTTTCCTTGCTAAGTCGGGGAGGCCCATGACGATCTTCAAGCTTCTTCTGGGATCGTCTCCTAACGTGATGAGTTCGAAGTCTCCATTTGGAGTGAGGCGTGTTGGGTGGGAGAGCTTCCCGTTATCCGCTGGAAGTGTGTCTTCGGAACCTTCGCCTTGTCCTTGCTTACTAGGGAAACAATTATTGAGGTCAACAGAGTTGACGTGCGGGAGGGGCTTCAGCTCTTCCGTTTGGGTTGGTCTGCCGGCCGATCTGGAGGGACGTTGATGGAGCTGAGTCCTTTGACCGATAAGTTCCTAGAACTTCCTCTTGACCGGCCACCCTCTAGTTGTGTGATATTTCATTTTCAGGTGAACTGTCAATGGTACCATAGTTAACTCGACCAAAGTTGTCCATCCCAGGATGCACTGGTACAAGGAAGGGCATTCAATTAACAAAAAGTAGACTTTCACCTGTCGGGATGTCTCCTCGGCCCCGAAGGTGACGAGCAGTTCTACGTATCCCTAATGCTTAATGGTGGTGTCATTGAAGCCTTGGAGGTCGGAGCCCATATATGGAGTCGAGTGGCTCTCGTTGAGCTGTAGGGTCATGAACAAGTGGGCATACATTATGTCCACCGAACTCCCTTGGTCGACTAGGATTCGGCGGACATTGAAGTTCTCCATCTGAGCTTTGATTAGAAGGGGAATACTGGAGTGGAGGTGCCCCCCGGGAAGTTCCTCGAGTTAAAAGGTGATCGAGTTTGATTGTCCTTTGAACCCGTCGAGGGTAGCGTTTGTCTTCGAGCTTTTGTCGATAAGTTCCTCGAACTTCCTCTTGACCGACCCAACCGATAGCTTTTTGGGCCCCCACCAGATATCACCAGTGTGGCGGGGAAATCCTCCCACGGGCTGTGGGTGGACAATGGTCTGGAGACGCACGGGGCCACCTGCAATCCTGTTTCGTCGGAGGGAATTGGTGCTTCCTCGACCCACTTGGCCTTGCGGGTCTCAGGTCGCGGGGTTTCACCCCTCCGGGTATACTGTTTCAGATGTCCTTCTTTAATTAAGATCTCGATTGCATCTTTGAGGTGGTGGAAATCTTCCATGACGTGTCCATGGCCCCGGTGGAACCGACAGTATTTGGATTTGTCCATGTTGAGCTTCGGGGGTGTCGGTTTCGGAAACTGGACGCCGCCCCTATGAAATTCCAAATTGATGCATTCGGCTAGGATGCGCTCGTGGGGAGCTGTGAGTAGCGTGTACTCAGTGAACTGGCCAGCTGGTCCTTTCTGTTTGCGGGGTCGTTCTTCGCGCCTTTTTGGCTCGTTGCGTCGAGGCGGAGGGGCTTCCTCATGCCTGGCGCCTCTGAAGCCCTCCTGGTTCCGTCTATCCCTGGCGGTGTTTGCAGCCTCTATCTCCTCATACTCGATGTATGATTGAGCTTTATTGAGGAGGGCATTCAAGGTGCGGGGATGTGCGATCCCAACGGCCTTGGTGAAGTCAGAGTGTGGTCTTATGCCTCTTTGGATCAAGAACTTCTTCATATCATCCGTGGTGGACACCTGGAGGGCTTCACGATTGAACCTCTCTATGTAATCTCGGAGAGGCTCGTTCTTCCACTGGATAATGGCTTCTAGGACCGCTTCTGTCTTCGGATGGCGTTGGGAAGTCGTGGAGTGCCCGGAGAACTGTCGTTTCAGTTCACCCAGGGAGGTGATGGAATCGGACGTGAGGCGTTTCTACCATACCATGGATCCCTTCCTCAGGGTGGTGGGGAACAGCCTGCACTTGATGGCTCCCCGTATGTTCCTGTAGTTGAGCATTGTGTCTATGCTTTCAATATAGTCGTCCGGGTCAGTCGTGCCATCGTAAGTTTCCAAGATCGGGGGTTTTTCCATTCTGACGGACAGTGGGGCCTCCCTGATGGCTCTGCATAGCAGTGAGCATTGGACGTCTTTGTCGCTCTTGATGGGCGACAACGAGGGGGGAAGCTAACCCCTGGTGGTTTCTATTTTAGCATGGGGGACTCCTCGGCCGGGCTCTCGGTTTGGAGGGCCCCCCTGCGGCTTTCTTCTTCTGAGCCAAGGAATGTCACTCTTTCGGTGGAGGTGACCTGTCCCATTTCTGGGCAACCAGCTGTTGAGGTTGCTCCAGACGAGGGCGACACCCCGTCGCACAAAAGAGCGACTATTTGAATCCTCGATGAACCGCGTCCTCCGCAGGGGAGGAGACAGACTGATGGAAACCGGGCGATGGCGTCTCTGCGGGGGAGGGGACGGACTGATGGAAACTAGGCAACATTGTCTCTGCAGGGGAGAGCGCGATGGTTATTCCCTCTCGAGCATCCCTATCCACTCGTTATTCCCGAATATCATCAAGTTGGTCTGATTGATTGCCGCAAACAAAGCCACCATGGTAGGATCGACTCCAACTGAGACCGTGATGGGCTGGTAGACATCGAACTATCTAAGCGCTGGACGGTGTTGAAGGCCGCGTCTTTTGAAGAGGGAGAGGCGGTGCGCCTGTCCCTATGGTCACCTTCTTCGTTATGGACGGTCGCGTTGGGGTCGTGGCTATCCCCGTTGGAGAAGGTGGTAAAGGCAGATCCTGGAGCATTGTTATTGCATGGGCTGACCATGATTAAAATGGAAGTTGAAGGTTGCTTTGGTTCTTGAGCTTTTGTGCTTGGACAAGAGAAAGAACAGGGAAGCAGAAGTTCCCACAAAGGGTGCCACTGATCTTATTCAAGCCTCTAATATTCCCACACATTTTCACTAAACACAAAAGACTTTATTTCTAACATAGTGACATTAGAGCTTGAAGGTCCTTAAAAGATGACGAATGGAGGTTTCCTCTTTCAAATGTCGATGCTCACAAAGAACAACTATGACAATTGGAGTATCAAGATGAAGGCGCTACTTGGATATCAAGATGTATGGGATATCATTAAGAAAGGCTTCAAGGAGCAAGATGAAGCCTCACTAAGTCAAGGTGTTAAGGAGACATTGAAGGAGTCAAGAAAGAGAGACAAGAAAACTCTCTTCCTTATTTATCAATCGCTGGATGAAGATACATTTGAGAATATCTCTAATGCAACGACGACCAAAGAAGCATGGGATAAGCTTCAAACTTGCAACAAAGGAGTGAAGCATGTGAAAAAGATTCGTCTTCAAACTCTTAGAGGTGAGTTTGAACGTTTATTTATGGAAGATTTTGAGTCAATTTCTGATTATTTTTCTCGAGTATTGTCTGTAGTCAATCAACTTAAAAGAAATGGTGAAGATGTTGATGAGGTGAAAGTCATGGAGAAAATACTTCGCACTTTAAATCCAAGTTTTGACTTCATTGTTACTGACATTAAAGAAAACAAGGATTTAAAGACCATGACTATTGAACAAATCATGGGTTCCTTACAAGCATATGAAGAAAAACAAAATAGAAAAGTTAAACAAAAGGAGGCTATGGAGAAACTACTACAATCAACGCAAAGGAAGCAAACTATGCGAATTACAAGAGGTAAAGAGGACGAGGTTGTGGCCAAGATCATGGATGTGGACGAGGACATGGAGGAGAAGGAAGAGGCAGTTATAACAACTACTCCAACAACTTCAACAATGGAGAAAGAAGTTGGAATCCACAAGCAACAAGAGGTTGTGCAAAGAGGAAATTCATGGTCAAGGTGCGACAAGTCACAAATCAAGTGCTTCAACTGAAACAAGATCGGTCACTATGCATCTGAGTGTAGACTCTCGAAGAAGGTTGTAGAGAAAGCTAACTTTATAGAAGAAAAAGGTGGAGAAGAAGAAACTTTGTAGTTCGCATGCCAAAACCAAGTTGAAGAGAAAAGAAACAAGTGGTACCTCGAGACTGGCGTAAGCAACCACATGTGTGACGATTGAAGCATGTTCGTAGAGATTAATGAAGCAACAACTTGAAATGTATCATTTAGAGGTGACTCAAAAATACGGGTCAAAGGCAAACGTAAAATTCTCATACACTTGAAAAATGGGAGTCATCAATTCATATTCAATGTCTACTATGTTCCTAACATGAAGAATAATATTTTGAGCTTGGGACAATTATTAGAGAAAGGCTATGACACCCACTTGAAAGAACATAGTCTTTTCTTAAGAGATTCTGGGCATAAATTAATTGCTAAGATGCCCATGTCAAATAATAGAATATTTCTCTTAAACATTCAAAATGATGTGGCAAAGTGTCTCAAGGCTTGCTATACTGACTCTTCGTGGCTATGGCATCTACGATTTGGACACCTTAACTTTGGTAGTCTAGAATGTTTGTCAAAGAAGGAGATGATGAGAGGCTTGCCTAGTATAAACCACCCAGACCAACTATGTGAATGATGTCTAATTGGTAAGCGATTCCAAAAAATCTTTCCAAAGGAATCAACATCAAGAGCGACAAAACCGCTAAAGCTCATAAACACGGATATCTGTGGACCAATCAATCTAAACTCTTTTGGTAAGAATAAATACTTTCTCCTCTTTATTGATGATTATTCTAGAAAACATGGGTTTATTTCTTGAAGGAGAAGTCAGAAGTGTTTAAAAACTTTAAGAAGTTCAAAGCCCTTGTGGAGAAAGAAAGTGGTATTTCCATTAAGGCCATGAGATCTAACCGAGGAGGGGGGTTTACTTTAAATGAGTTCAACAAATATTGTGAAGACCATGGAATTCGTTGCCACTAACAGTGCCAAGATCACCACAAAAAAATGGAGTAGCAGAGAGAAAGCACCGGACCATACTTAATATGGTGTGAAACATGCATAAGAGCAAGAAGATGCCGAAAGAGTTTTGGGACGAAGCAGTGGCATGTGCGATTTACCTGATAAATTGTTCCTCAAGAAGAAATGTGCGTGAGAAGACACCACAAGAAGCATGGAGTGGAAGGAATTTAGGGATCTCTCACCTCAAAGTGTTTGGAAGCATTGCCTATACCCATGTTCCAGATGAAAGGAGAACAAAGCTCGATGATAAATGTGAGAAGTACGTATTCATGGGTTACGACTTAAGCTCTAAAGGGTACAAGCTCTATAATCCAAATAGTGGAAAGATTGTCATAAGTCGTGATGTGGAGTTCGAAGAAGAAGATTGTTGGGATCAGAGTGTTTAAGAAGACAAGTATGATTTTCTTCCTTACTTTGAAGAAGAAGAAGATGAAATGGAACAACCAATGATAGAGGAACATATTACACCACCCGCCTCACTGACACCAAGGTTGGATGAAACAAGCTCAAGTGAGAGGACACCACGACTAAGGAGCATTGAAGAGCTTTATGAGGTAACCGAAAACCAAAATGACATTAACCTCTTTTGTCTTTTTAGTGATTGCGAGCCTCTAGGCTATCAAGAAGCTTTAAAAATGTAAAGTGGAGAGACGCCAAGGATGAAGAAATAAAGTCAATCACGAAGAATGATACATGGGAACTTACTACACTTCCACGAGGACACAGAGCAATCGAATTAAGATGGGTGTACAAGGAGAAGAGAATCCAAAAGGAGGTGTGGAGAATACAAAGCAAGAATGGTGGCAAAAGGCTACAATCAAAGATAAGAAATTGACAATGATGAGGTATTTTCCCCTGTTGCTTGTCTTGAAACTATTAGACTGGTCATTTTTTTGGCAGCCTAAAATGAATGGAAGATCTATCAAATGGATGTGAAGTTTACCTTCTTGAATGGTTTTCTCGAAAAAGAAGTTTATATTGAGCAACCACAGGGATATGAAGTAAAAAGGCAAGAAGAAAAGGTCTTGAAGTTGAAAAAGGCGTTGTACGGACTCAAGCAAGCACTGAGAGCTTGGAATGTTCGAATCGACAAGTACTTTTGAGACAAGAGCTTCATCAAGTGTCCATATGAGCATGCACTCTATATTAAAGCTTAAAGTGGAGATACTTTAATTGTTTGCTTATATGTTGATGACTTGATCTTCACTGGGAATAATCTAAGCATGTTCGAAGAGTTCAAGAAAGACATGTCAAATAAATTTAAGATGACGGATATGGGGCTCATGGCATATTATCTTGGCAATGAAGTAAAGCAAGAAGACAAAGGAAATTTTATCACCCAAGAAGGCTATGCAAAAGAAGTCCTTAAGAAGTTCAAGATAGATGATGCCAATTGATGACTTGACTTTGTATCGTACTTTTTGATTCATTTCGCACAATTTTATCCGTTGTTTTATCGAGTCATTGTCGTTTTAGTTGTTGATCACTTATGTTTTTTTTACTTGATAGGTGTTATATCGGCAACGTAGAAGAAAAAGATTGAAAGATGAACTAAGCAATGAAGAAAACCCACCAAAATGTCAAGTTCTGGCCTCCTTAGGGCACTGACGCTCGCCATTATGCATACAACGGTCGCCATTCAAGAAAAGGAGGGAATCCCAGTTTGAAGCAAATGGCGGTCGCCATTATGCATACAGCGGTCGCCATTCAGCGCGAAAGCAGTTTTTGCAAAGCAGTTTTGACAGTTCTGATGTTTTTTGAATTTAAACCTTCTGGAACCCACCCCTATATATATAGACTCTTGTAGGTCAGTTTTTGTATCCAATAAACCGTGTGGAACCGCTGAAGAAAATTCCTCAGACTTAGCCACATATTCACTTATCAAAGCAGTAATTGCTCATACTGAGTGATTGTTGGACTGTTGTATTTCTTATTTCTGTAGCTGATTGTACACTTGGATCAATATTGAAATTCATTTGAAGTCGTTTTTATTTTAGTTTACCTCAGGTTATTTAAATATCTGCTTTACTGCATTTTCAATTCTGTATTACTTGCAATTATGTATGTTTTAATTTACAACATGTTTAGTATGGTAAATTTAAAGCTAAATATGTGCGAGTAATTTCGTCGGAGTCCGTAGATTGAGGACCATCGCTTCGACGGGACTCTGTAGAAACCATCGGTGTTTAACTTAATCGTTTTAATTCTGGTTCTGGTATCTAACCTGAATTTAGGCAGTCTTGTCGTGAGATTGAGAGGCTGGTTAACAGAGTTTTTTCACGAGAGTGAGAAACGCACCAAGGCGTTTCTGATAGAGCGAGAGTTTGAGGTAATCGCCGGATAGTAGATACTGAACACTGAGCCTGAACATAACGAGAGTGCTTTAGGTTTCAGTTAGGCTTTGTTAGTTTTCAAAGTGTGCCTTTTAACTACCGAGCGAGCGAGAGCAAAATCTTGGGGATACCAGGTGTGGTTGGGTCAATAGCGCGAGAGTGTGAGATCGAATCTTTAAATCAGCTTTTCCTACAGAATAACTTTGAGACCTTTGTTAACACCCGGGATATTCGGAATCCCTTAGGAGCATGTAGATCTTTCTTCAAACCCGTTTCTTTATCTTTTTCAAATCCCGTTATAATTGAGCTCCTTTTACCGCAAAAAAATCAAGCCTTAACTTTTCACCGCAACAATTGATCACTCTAGGTTGATTATTAGTTCTTGTGGATTCGACAATCTTTTAAAACTACGTGATAAACTGTATACTTGCACCGCAAAGTCACGATCACCAATCCGGTTGGCACCCCAATGGAATGTGGCAGCAAGTTGAGTAAGCATGAAAATGGAGACATTATGGATCCAACTCTTTACAAAAGTTTGGTTGGAAGTCTATGTTACTTAACAAGTACAAGGCTAAATATTCTCTATGTTGTAGGAGTCGTAAGTCGCTAAATGGAAGCTCCAACAACAACTCACTTCAAGGCGACAAAGAGATCCTTCGATACATCAAAGGTACAACAAACTTTAGCTTGCACTATTATTCTTCTAAGAATTATGATATTGTTGGCTATAATGATAGTTATTGGAGTGGAGACTTTGACAATAGAAAGAGCACTACTGGTTTTATATTCTTTATGGGAGATACTGCTTTCACTTGGATGTCAAAGAAGCAACCTATCGTCACACTGACAACTTGTGAAGTTGAATATGTTACCGCTACATCATGCGTTTGCCATGCAATTTGGCTAAGGAACTTGTTGCTTTATCTTTCAAATATTTACTCCTTGTCCAAGTTTGTGATTATGCAAAGATTGGAGGGAGGATGACAAAAACGTTATACCCATAACTGTTGTCGGTATGCTTTCAATCAAACTTTGTTGATGATGTAAGGCATTGTTTCAATCCCCAAACACTGGAGAAATAAGGAAGTTATTCCCTTGTCACCCCTTCGAGCCCAGAAGTTGGAGTTTCTTTCTTTACAAAAAATCCCGCAATCTTAACCTGGGGCATGGGTAGTTCTCAGTTAACTTGGTTGCGTGTTCCTGCAATACACCTTTCATATAAAGGTCGCACTCACAATTTTCCTTCGCCCATAACAAGTAAGTGTCGAAGATGTTTTCCAAGTCAAAGCCGATGATGGTTCACCATAATCATTAAGCCAAGCAGTCACTTTCTTTCAAAATAACAAATAAAAGCCCGCTAAGTCAAAACCTATGAAGGAGACTTAGGAAAAACTGGGGCATCCTGCTGACTGTGTGCTTTAAAAGATACAGTTCAGGCAAAAGTTAGGGAGAATAAAAATAGGAGGTCTTTAAATCTTTACTCTGGAAATCCTCAATGTCAAAACAACCATATGTTGTAAAGAAGCAGTGGCTGCCTTTTCAAAAATGTCTGTTGACTTCTGAACCATCATTGCTACTGCCACTGCAATTCCTAACCTATAGAAACCTGAATGCCTAATATGAGTTAACTGAGCGGAGGACTGAAGATTATCACGTAGATTGGGTGGGTACAAATAAATCTTGAGCCTTTATCCTTTATTTCATAAACAATGAACCATGCCACGCTACAACCCTCAAAAGACCTAATTGAAGCAAGGTTATTTTGAAAGTATACTACAGCAGGGTTGCATAAGCTGACTCCTAAAGATCTTTGTGAATCATTTATTTTGGCAATACACCTTCATTTTAAACTTTGAGCGTTTTGAACCGCCGTGTTCTGACCAATGACTCACTTATTTTCATTTTTCAAAATAATTTTGATTTCAAAAGTTGCATGAACTTTGCATTACCATGTTTGTATGAAAATTTTTGTTTGCAAACTGGATTTTCTCCAAGGAATTTTCAAACAATCTAGAAACTTGGTTGGTGATCCTATCAGGGGCAAGTTCCTTCTAGATCCTATTGAGAATCAATTTAAGATTTGTGGTTCAGGGGCAAATCCTTCTCAGAATCAGTTTACCCAGAAGATCCTTCAAGACTCATATTGGGGCAGACCTTCCAAGGGCATAGTAGCGCAATCATCTATAGAATCAGACAAGCTGAAGTAATTATCAATTTATCTATAACAGACGGTTTCATCTGGGGCAGTTTACTTAAAGGATCCCCAGGCAGCTCTTCATCCTTCCTACAAGGACTACCAACTTGATATAGTTTAGAAGTGTGGCAGAGATGTGTTCAACAGTAACATCTTTAGTCCCTAAAGCATAAGGACATTGATCTCCGTGTTGAGGAATTGGTTTTCCAATCCTGTCATTTTACCAAAAGAGTCGAGCCTTGTCGTCGACATCTGCATTTACATTATTCTTATACATATGCATGGCATGAGTGCTTCATCCTCATTTGCATTTCTCCCGAGGTCGTGTTTTATCCATGTCTTACCTTGTGGTCAAAGTCCAACTCACTTGGAACCTACCCAATAGTTTGTGTCGTGTCTATCTGACGTTCTCCCAAATATGATATTTCTTATCCGATTTTTTTTCTGGATACGTCTGTTCCTTTTATGTCCAATACCATTCTCATATATTGTGTTTATACTTTTCATCCAAAGCCATTATTGGGTGTCTGGTACCTTTTTATCCAACTCCATTCTTGGATGTCTTTTGTTTCTCTTTTTGATGTTTTTCCAGAGTGAGTCTCTATTCTGATGTTCTTCTAGAACTTATCTGATGGTTTTCCAAATATTCCTTTTGATTCTTATGTTTTTCCAGAATTTATCCGATGTTTTTCCGGATATGTCTCTCTTTCTGATGGTTTTCCAGATGAAGCCTTTGTTCTGACGTTCTTCCAGAACTTATCTGACGGTTTTCTAGATATTTCCTTTTGACTCTGATGGTTTCCCAGAATCTATCTGATGTTTTTCCGAATTCATTCCTCTTTCTGATGGTTTTCCAGATCGAGTCTTTGTTCTGATGTTCTTCCAAAACATATCTGATGGTTTTCCAGATATTCCTATGTGATTCTGATGCTCTTCCAGAATCTTTTCGATGGTTTTCCGGATACATTTCTCTCTCTGATGTTTTTCCAGTTTGAGTTTTTGTTTTGATGTGCTTCCATAACTTATCTGATGGTTTTCCAGATGTTTCCTTCGATTCTGATGTTTTCCCAGAATCTATCCGATGTTTTTCCGGATTTATTTCTCATTCTGATGGTTTTCCAGATTGAGTTTTTGTTCTGATGTTCTTCCAGAACTTATTTGATGGTTTCCCAGATATTTTCTTTTTGTTCTGATGTTCTTCCAGAACTCCTTTGTTTCTCTTTTTGATGGTTTCCCAGATTGAGTTTGTGTTTTGATGTTCTTCCAGAACTTATCTAATGGTTTTCCAGATATTCCTGTTGATCTTGTTGTTTTTCCAGAATTTACCCGATGTTCTTCCGGATGTCCCTGAAATTTGTTTCTTTGTCCCATAGTTTATTCGATGTTTTCCGAGTGTCTCTGGTGTGTTTCAGAGTTCATTCGATGTTCTTTCGGATGTTTCTAATGTGTGTTTCTCCCTGTATATTTTCCGATGATTCCTGAAGATCCCGCTCGATCTCTTCGTTTAAAGGAATGTCCCAAAAACTCCAACACTTGTCATTTACCTGATCCTACTGCCGTGCGGATCCTGTGTTACCTTGTTATCCTAGAGTGTCAGCCGGTCATGCCTTAACCTGTTGAACAATTACTCTCGAATATTCCTCAGTGGAGACCGTCTCGCCGGTGCCATCTCCATTGAGGATCCCATTCTTACCGTTTCAGCCTAAAGTGACAGCTGGTCATGCTTGCACCAGTTGATAATCGCTTTAGAACTCCTCAGTGTCATGTTGTTTCACCAGTGCGTCGTTGTCTCCAGTGTGGTTTGGTCATCGCGTATGTCCCCAGTGTCATCGTGTTGTCTGCATCCTTGTATTTATCATTCTCATCATACACATCATATTAAAGTCATGGCATTATCAACATCATAGTCATTTTTTCCATAGTATTGCATAACACTGCATCTAAGGGCAAAATTATCGGTTATCTGTATTTAAATCCCTTTCACCGTGATTCCTCGAGTCTCCGCTGCTCAGATCATCCGATGAAGCTATTTAAATAGGGGCAACTGTAATACCCCAAATTTTGCCCCGAGATTATTAGGTTCATTTCACACGTCATCTCATTCTACACGGCATTTTAACTAACCGCTAACCGGTTTGGTCAGTCTGTTGGTTTTGCAGGAAAAATCATATTGTGCGCTCCTTAACTTATGAAGGGCAAAATGGTCCTTAATTTGCAGCTTACTGAAAATTTATGAAGTTGAGTCGTCTTCAAGAATTCCTCAAGCGATTAGCGTTTCCATCTCCGAGTCCTGTGATTTATTTGAGGATGAATTGTATTTTACCACAGTTCTGACGTCAGATCTCTAACAACACAACCCAGTTTGTCCAGAGCCAAGATTTAGTCGTTAGTTGGGTTTTGAAGTGTTGTGCAAGTAGTAAGCCACCTAAAGCTGAATGTGTAAAGATATCAGTGGATTTGGGTTAAACCAGTGCGAGAATTTGCTTTGCGGGATTTATTTTGACAGATATATGTTTTCTTGTTTTCTGCTGGTCAACAGTCGGGTTTTAAAGGAACCGTGGAATTTCGGCCTGAATTAATTTGCAAACGGATTAGTCGAGCTTAGCAGTTACGGAGAATTTAAATTGGACAAGTTGATCAAGTGTCAAAATTTGGAAGTTGGAACGTCACGGTTTAATCGGACAATTTTCATTAAATTGAATTTACTTGATGAATTCAAGCAGATGACTTTTAATCGAGTGAATTTTTGATCAGATGAATTTGGTTAGGTGGATTTAGTTGGACAACTGATGTAGATGAATTAATTGGGTGATTTTAATCGGGTAAATTATCTGATGAATTTAATCTAATGAACTCGGTCAGGCGAATTGAATCGTTTAAGTTTATACGGAGAAATTTGGTCGGATAAATTTAATTAAATAAGTTTATTTGTTTGAGTTTTATTCGTTTAAAGTTATCTGAGGAGTTTATTCAGAGATTTTAATCAGAGAATGTAATTGTAAAATTTAATCAGACGGGTTGAGTCGGGTAAATTAAATCATTTGAATTTATATGTGTGGATTGAAGCAGAGGGTTTTAATTGGAGAAGCTTAATCGTGTAAATTGAATTAATCGAATTTAGTCGGTTGATTTTGAGCCGGATAAATTTAATTAATTTAATTTATTCGTTGAAATTAAGCGGATGAATTTTTCGAGGAATTTAATCGGGAAAATGAATTCAAGTTAATAGAAAAGATAGAATTTTATTTATTCTATTATTTTTATTACAATATTACAAATTACAAAAATAAATTCATAAATTCCTACAAGGTCCTAAATTGCTAAATTATCCTTCGAGGCCGGTCCTTCGTTTCCGATTGTTCTCCAAACCTGTAAAACAAAACCAACAACAGAGCAACACATTTTTTTCGGTTAGAAATTTGGTTTTTTGTTGGTTCCGATACCCTCAGTTTAATTTCATCATCGGGTATGCCAGGAGGGCAACGACGAAGTCGAAGCCAGCTCCCGAATTATTTTTCCGACCCGGGACAAGACCGGCAGTAATCTGTTCAAAGGCAGCCAGGAGAGAGTAAAAGAGTTTTAAAAAGTGATTCGCTAAAAAAGTGATTTTGAAAAGTGCTTTTGAAAAAGCACTTTTTCTGGCAAAAAATGATTTTTTCCAAACAGACCATAAACGCAATTTTCAAAAAATTCTGAAGCAAATTGGATCAAACAAGTCAAGCCCCTTCTCCTAATTTTTTTTTTTGCAAACAACCGGGATCAAATCCAGCCCAAAAATTCCTGAAAATCATCAAACGCATCAGTAAAAATCATTGTCAAGATTGC
This sequence comes from Lathyrus sativus, assembly GCA_963859935.3. Taxonomy (NCBI): domain Eukaryota; kingdom Viridiplantae; phylum Streptophyta; class Magnoliopsida; order Fabales; family Fabaceae; genus Lathyrus; species Lathyrus sativus. Next base: position 576,552,148 of record OZ012740.1, read on the forward strand.
AACAAAATAACCATCAAGAACGCCTGAAAAATAGTAACAATCTCAGGGGAAAAGTTGCGAATCCAGGCCCATATATCAGTAAGAAGAATGTTATAAAATCCATCAGAAAATCACAAAAAGGGACACGAAATCAGCATCATATAAGCATTATCACTGTTCATCACACAAGAACGCACATCATTATCGTCAACACCAAGGCAACCCAATGACGACCATCTCACCAATGAACCAGCAGCGGCCGTAAACCCCGGAAGAGATCAATTACCACCGCGACCACCATCAAAAGCCTCAGATTTTCATCATCATTGGCTATACCATCAACATCTTAAAATCACAAGAACGGACTGCAAATCATAAGCGTAAGCATTCTCGCCTCTTAACGGTTTTTGGGCTATTTGTTTTCTTTTCAGATGGATGAACGCCCATGGGAAGAAGAAGGTCAGACCATGCAAGGGAGAAAACGAAGAAAGCAAAAGCTTCAACAAGCAACAATGGAGGGAGGTAGCCACCGCATGCTTCAGAGGAAGAAAAAGAGAGTTATGAAAAAACCCTAGAAAAAGTCTCAGCAGATCTACCACCCCTTTCCCCTTTTATTTATTCTTTCTTTTTATTCCTTTTTTATTTCCTATTTCTTTTATTTTACTAATTATTATTATTAAGTTATTATTATTATTTCTTAATCCTGTGATGTAATTAGATAGTTAAAAAAAAAGAACTGTTTCTATAATTAAACTATTTTTTTAAAAAGGGGTTAACAACCCTATTTTTACCATCTCAAAACATTAAAAATTTTAAACTTAAAATTAAAATATGTTTTCAAATTAAACTACTTTTTTTATTAAAGATTCACATTTTCAAAAATTAAAATCAAACCATTTTTTATTAAAAACATATTTCTAAATGAAAACATTTTTTCTAAATTAAAGTTTCTTTCTAATCAAAACCATTTTTAAAAGGTAAAAATCAGTGTTAATCAATTAAAACATTTTAAAGCATTTTAATATTTAATTGACAACATTTTACTAACTTAAAATCAATCCATTTTAAATTTAAAATTAGAACTTTTGTAATTAATAATCAAAACCTTAAAAAAAACTCTTGAATTAAGAGCATTTTTTTATTCTTGCAAATTCTTCAATTAATTTGAAATGTTTCTTAAAATGTGGCTAACATTCTGATTACAGTTGCGAATTAACCTTTCCCATTAACTTTTCATCTAACTTTCATTGTTTCTCGTTTGGCTTTGATTATTGATCCTTTTATTTTTCGTATTTATTTTTCATGGATGTAATTTACGCGAGACAATCCTCGCTTGTATTCCGTTTTATTCTTGCATTTTTGGGTTGTAATTTACACGAGTATATCGTCGTGGTGCTTTCCTTTTATTGTTTTCGCACTTTCCCATATTTTCATACTACCGCCTTAATTATTTTGCATGACATTACTTTACCATTAATTCCCTTCCGAAGGATTAGGTCTAGCTGTTTGACCGCCGTGTCAATAGTCCGTCTCCTCCGACCCTTTTAAAACCCTAATTTCCTAGGCATCCCGCCGTGCACCGAATTACCCTTTTACCCTAGCATTAGGTCAAGGAGTCACCGCACTCCGTTTTAGGCTTCCCGCCGTGGAATACCTATCTTACCCTTTTCTTAATTCAATTCAACTTTACAACCTAGAGAATTTCGAGTCGTTGTACTCATCTTTTTAGGCGTCCCGCCGTGGACAGTTTTACCCTTTACCCTAGCCTTATGATAAGGAGTCGCCGCACTCCATTTTAGGTTTCCCACCGTGGAATACATATTTTAACCTTTTAATTCAACTATTTATAATGTAGAGATTGGAGTCGCCATACCTCACGTAAGCGCTTCCTTAAGAACGCTTACTCCCCATTGAAACCATGACCATATTCAAGAAGTTTCTAACCTCCCTTTCGAGGGGAACTACGATTACTCTGATTCCATCCCCTTCCCAGGATACGTAGGCACAAGATGCGAATCTTGGCGAGTAAACTTAGGACTAACCCTTAGGTCTTTCTGTCACTTTTAACCCTTAGCAATATACCATCAAGCAAATAATCAAGAAAAATAGTAAACTTTAAATAAAAGGTTCATGTAGAGTACTACAGAACTTTAGGGTGCTACTACCTTCCCTAAGCTTAACCAACCCCTTACCTAGATCTCTCTCCGCATTGTGTTTACGATGTAAAATTAGGTTTTTCCTTTCTTTGACCTTTCCTTCGGATAAATTAAAGACCGGTTGTGAATCAAAGATTTGCGATTCAAATTAATTAATAATTTTATATCCTATTCTAACCGCAACAGTTCACTGTGGCAACGCGTCAGCGAAGAGCTAGGGAAACATCCCAGACTTGAGGCAGTAGCTAAAGGGGTATACGTTCTTTGTGCGAACTTGTAGGCGAAGTAGTTCGTAGGGCGAATAATCATTCGCACGGCGAACTTCAGAGTTGTCTCAGAGGCGGTTTAAATGTGGAGAGGCACATTAAACGCCTAATTTGATGTTCGGTAGGCGAATAAATTGTTCGTAGTACGAACATCTGTATGTACTTTATAAGTTCTTTTGACCATTTTTGAGGATCATAACCCCATTTCACACACCAAAACCCTATTTTCTGAGTTTTCTTCACCAAAGAGTGAGATTTTACACATAGAAGCTGGATTCGCATCCAAGATCGATTCTTCGATGTGGATGCTCATTCATCTCCTCCCGAAACTTGTGAAGCAAGCTACAATAGTTATTGGTATCTAAACCACTTTTGTGTTAAGATTAGAGGTAGTTAATTTTTCTATTATGTATTTCTTTTGATCTTATGTATGTGAACAAGGTTTATGATTAATAGACGACAAAGATATTTGCTTTTAATGATGTATTTATGGTTTGAATCTATCTAGACATATATTTTCCAAGTCTTGATCTAATTTATTCATATATTAACCAACAAACTCTAGACATAGTTTTGAAAGTTGATATTTACTTTGTCTTGATCTTTATGTTTATTGTTTCGATTTTTATTTTGAGAAATCATCTAGCGATTAAAACATTAATATTCACGGAGCCGCTTTAGAGATAAACAAATTTGCAAAGATACACAATTGTATTCATCGAAACTAAGTTCACATGCTTGATTAATCGGATACGTATGGAAAGGATTAACGGAATCTAATCTTGATATGCTTTCCTTAAAACAAAATATCTTTGCCCTAATTTACTCTTTCCAACAAACTTTTGTTACAAAACAAGAAATTTTTCTAAAAATCTTTACATAGAACGTTAAACTATTGAACAACTAGCATCTATGATATCTTACTTACAGTCCCTGTGGATACGATAAAACACCCCCAAAATACTTTTCAACAGGTATGCAGAAAAAAGAAAGGAAGATTATGCGTGCAAGTTGAATAGTTTTTTTTGTATGTCATGGAACACTCTTATCAACAATGGAATAGGAGATTCGACAAGTTCATGACACACATTAGTTTCACTAGGAGTCAGTTCGACCCTTGTGTTAATTCAGATTTCAACTTCGAAATTCAGTTGTTATTTTGTTGCTTTATATGGATGACATTCTCATAGAAAGTAACAGTGTCAAAGATGTTATGAATGTGAAGGTTGAACTCGATAAGGAGTTCAACAAGAAGGATTTGGAAGCTTCCTCCAAAATTATTGGAATTAACATCCGAAGAGATAGAAAGCAGTCGAGATTATACCTATCTCAAGAGACAAACCTGAAGAGGAATCTCGACAAGTTTGATATGTCTAATGCAAAACATGTCCTAACACCAAATAATCCTTAGTACAAACTAAGCATGACTCAAAGTCCTAGTACTGAAGTCGAAAGAGCCTATAAGAATAGCATTTCATATGCTAGTATAGTAGGTTCTTCAATGTAGGTTATGGTTCGTACTAGGCCAAACATAGCGCACTGAGTGAGCCTTGTAAATAGGTATATGGTCAATCCTTGGAAGGCGCACTATCAAGAATTGAAGTGGCTTCTAAGGTACAAAAATGAGTCTCTGAGCAGAGTCTTGATTTATTCTAGAGCCTGTGGTGATAATAGCAAAGTCAAAATCGAAGAGTTTGTCGACTCTTATTATGCAGGTTGTATGGATTCCAAAAAATCTATTTCTAGATATGTTTTCACTATGTTTGGCATGACAATTAGTTGGAAAACAACTCTTCAAAAGGTTGTTGCCTTATTAACCACTGAAGCGGAGTATATTGCCCTAATAGAAACAGTGAAAGAAGCATTATGGCTTGAAGGTTTTATTAAGGAGCTGAAGCTTTAAGGTTGAGTTATAACTATTAAATCTGATATTCATCTTACCATGAGCGAACCAAGCACATCGGTGTGAGACTACACTTTATCAGAGAGATAATCAAGCATGGAGAAATCCAAGTGTTGAAGGTTTCGATTGATGATAATGTTGTTCATATGATCAACAAGACATTGACAAGTAGCAGGTGTTTCTACTGTATGAGGTTGATATAACTGCTTGATGAAAGTTAGTTTGTTCCCTTGTTAGTGTAGTGTTTGTTCTAATGTGGAGATTAGTCGTATTTGGATCGAGCTCTGGTGTCGCAAGGGTACCTTCATGGTTCGACAGAAGTTGTATATGCTGTAGTCGAAATCTGTTCAAGCATGTTGTCGAAATACATTTTGTTTTAAAGCATGTCGAATTGAGTCTTGATTGTAAGTCCAATTGTTATGTTAGTTTATAACTTAAGTTAACTAATTAGCCTATAAATAAACTAGTTCTCTCAGGTTGTTTGAGAGAGACTAATTGTTGATATTCACTCGTAATCTTTGAACATTTATTGAGAATGTGAATAGTACAATAGTTTTAATTAATAATTCTTCTTCTTCCTTCTTCTCTATTTTAGTTTATAGCTTAAGTTAACTAATTAGCCTATAAATAAACTAGTTCTCTCAGGTTGTTTGAGAGAGACTAATTGTTGATATTCACTCGTAATCTTTGAACATTTATTGAGAATGTGAATAGTACAATAGTTTTAATTAATAATTCTTCTTCTTCCTTCTTCTCTATTTTTCATAAAATATAATAAGATTTCTTGTTTTTGTTATTGACGACATCATTTCTCAACAAAATATTATTGTTAAAAGAATATGGTTGTTTAAAAAAAAAATTTCTTACACTGAACGATTGTATTTATAATATATTTTTCATCCAACACTCTTTACCGCATGGTGCTGAAATAGTGATAATTTATTTCCTCGTTTGTTTATCAACATCATCAATAAATTTTGCTTTTTATATACATTATAAAATTAATATACTTCCTCAATTTTTAGATACTCTTGACAAGAATTGTTAAGTATTTTTAATTATATGTGATACCAAACCCTGGTGTATATATATCTATAGATGTTACTATGTTAGAAACCAACTATCCTCATTTATAATTTGGTATCAAAACTTCAAAGTACCATCATGGTTTTATATCACACAAACCTTCCAACTCAGGCGCTATTTTCTCTTCTTTCCTTCGTCTTTCTCTTGTTAGCAACAAATCTAAACTCAGCACAAGCACTGTCTTTCAATTTCAAAAGGTTCACCCCTGGTGATTCTAAGATCACTCTCCAAGGTGATGCCCAAACATTTGCCAATGGTGTCATAGCACTGACAAAAAGTTCACCACTTCCTCCAGGTCAATATTTTACAACTGTAGGTCGGGCTTTATATACAACATCTGTGCCGCTTTGGGACAGTGCTACCGGCATTGGTGCCAGCTTTGTGACTTCCTTTTCTTTCATCATAGACACCACGAAAGGTCCTATAACTGATGGATTGATCTTTTTCATTGCACCACCAGGCACGCTGATTCCCAAAAACTCAACCACACCGTTTCTGGGAGTAGTTGATAGTGGAAGTTCAATCAATCGGTTTGTTGGTCTAGAGTTTGATGTTTATTCCAATTCTTGGGATCCCAATACCAGACATATTGGAATCAACCTCAACTCTATAATTTCGACAAAGACCGTGGAATGGAACTTGGTGAGTGGTTCATTGACTACAGTAACTATAATCTATGACTCTCCTTCTAACACGTTGAGTGCTGTTGTTACTCATGAGAATAATCAAATTTTCACCATTGCTCAAGTCATTGATTTGAAAGCAGTACTCCCGAACACAGTTCAGATTGGTCTATCCGCTGCTACACTAACCGGTGAATCCTACAACATCCATTCATGGTCTTTTACATCAAACTTGGAAACAACAACAACAAGCAGTGTCTCAGATAAATGAATAATAATGTTATTACAGGCTATGCTTACTTACTAGCAGCTTGTAATAATTATCTACTGTCTAAATAATGACTCTGCTTACTAGCAGCTTGTGTGACCTTTGTGTGTTTTCTTTTCAAATAAAAATCATGTTTCTATTAATGTTTCATACTTTACATTCTCTATTATTTTTTTGTCTTAATTAGGAAGATACTCGTCTCATCACTAGCAACAATTTAAGACTATTAAATTTGCTACAAATTTCTAGAGAGTTCATAAATATAATATGTAAGAAAATATAGAACATCCTAGAAACTATAAGGTGTATGAATATGGTAGAATGATCTAGATATATAAGTATATGGCAAATATAGAAAAATCTAGATTTATCATGATAATAACCTATCATGAGAACTCTAGAATATTCACCACCATTGAAAGGTTGGTGACTTGAGCCTATAAATAGACATTTGCTACATTGTAAACCATCATCCAAGAAATTAATCACAAAACCTTCTTTCTAAACTACTCTCTAAAACTATCTTCTACCAACTATCATCTAAACAATTTCAAACAGTGACATCAGAGCTACGTTCGGTCATACATTGGGCGTAGTTATACTAATACCTACCATTTCATAATCCTCCAAACTACTTCAAAATATTTCCCTTATACTATTAACCCACTACAATATTTTTTCTAAGCCATGGATAACACTACTCAATCATCAACTATTTGTGTCCCTATTTTCAATGGTAAAAATTATGATTTCTGGCGTGTTAAAATGGAAACATATTTTTCATCTCAAGATTTATGGGACATAGTAGAAGAAGGCTTCATCTCTCCCATAGATACTTCAGCTCTAAATGCAGCTCAAGAAAAATAGTTGAAGAAAAATAAATAGAAAAATACAAAGGCATTGTTCACCTTGCAACAAGCGGTGACCGATGCAATTTTTCCAAGAATTATGGGAGCTAAGATTGCAAAAGAAGCGTGGAAGGCGTTACAGGAGGAGTTTCAAGGAAATGACAAGGTACGTGCTGTCAAACTTCAATCTCTAAGAAGAGATTTTGAACTATTGAAGATGAAGGAGTCTGAGACAGTTAAAGATTACTATTCTAAAGTTAAAGAAATAGTTAATCAAATGAGAGTTTTTGGGGAGGATATTCTTGACAAGAAAATTGTTGAGAAAATTCTAATTACTATGCCCCCAAAATTTGACCCAATCGTGACAACAATAGAGGAAACCAAAGATCTGTCTACTCTATCAGTGACAGAACTAGTGGGCTCTCTTGAAGCATATGAGCAAAAACTACATAGGCATAAAGAAGATACACTTGAAAATGCCTTTTAGTCAAAGCTCGAATTTAAGTCCCAAAATAAAGAAAATGGAGGAAAGAAAAATTATGGTGAAACTTTCAAAAGAAGAGAAGTTCCTAGAAATTTCCAAAAGAACAATCCAGATAAAAATATTCCATGCAATATATGCAAACGACTAGGCCACGAGGAGAAAAGTTGTTGGTACCGTAATATGCCACAATGCAATCATTGCAAGAAATTCGGGCACATAGAGAAACATTGTCGCAACAAAAATAGGCATCAAGCTAATATCGCAGAGGAGCATGATCAAGAACAATGTATGTTCTATGCCACTCAAGAATCAATAAAAGAAAAAGGAGGAAGTTGGTACTTGGATAGTGGATGTAGCAACCACATGGCCAAGGATGAGACTATTTTCAAAAGCATTGATGAGTCAGTCAAAGTCAAAGTTCGACTAGGAAATGGAAGTGTGGTTGAGTCAAAAGGAAAAGACACTGTCGTGGTAGAGACAGATAAAGGTACGCGACTCATCCATGATGTCTTACTAGTTCCCAGCCTAAAAGAAAATCTTCTAAGCATTGGCCAAATGATGGAGAGAGGCTACACACTTCACTTTGAAGGAGGTGTATGAAAAATCTTAGACAACAAGAATAAAAGGGCCGAGATAGCCGAAGTGAAGATGAATAAGAGCAATAGAAGCTTCTCGCTAAATTTAAAATATACAACTAACATTGCCATGAAGGTACAAGTTGATGATTCATGGCTTTGGCATCGAAGATTTGGCCACTTCAACACACATGCCTTGAAGTTGTTACATGATAAGAACATGATGAGAGGTCTTCCAAGCATAAAGGATAACAATGAAGTGTGTGAAGGATGTCTCCTTGGTAAGCAACACTGATTTCCATTCTCAACAAGCGGAGCATGGAGAGCAAAAGATCTGTTGGAGCTGATACATATTGACGTCTGTGGACCGATGAGGACGCCATCACACGAGAACAATAGGTACTTCATACTATTCATTGATGACTTCTCTAGAATGACATAGGTCTATTTCTTGAAAGAAAAATCAGAAGTTTTTGGAGTATTTAAAAGGTTCAAGGCCCTTGTTGAAAATCAAAGTGGAAATCAGATAAAAGTATTAAGAAGTGATCGCGGCAAAGAGTACACATCCCGCGAGTTTGATACATTTTGTGAGGATGAAGGCATAGAGAGACAACTTACAGTCGCATATTCTTCTCAGCAAAATGGTGTGTCTGAGATAAAGAATCGCACAGTTATGGAGATGGCTAGATCGATGCTCAAAGAGAAGCAACTACCTAACACATTCTGGGATGAAGCAGTCTACACTGATGTTTACTTACTCAACAGATGTCCAACTAAATCTGTACAAGATAAGACTCCAATTCAGGCTTGGAAAGGGAAGAAGCCATCAGCAAAGCACCTAAGGGTCTTTGGATCTATATGCTACATTCATATTTCAGATGTGAAGAGGCATAAGCTTGAAGACAAGACTATACGAGGTATCTTCTTGGGGTATAGCACAATATCTAAAGGCTACCATGTATATAACTTGCAAACAAAAAAACTTATCATCAGTCGAGATGTAGAAGTTGATGAGAATGCTTCTTGGAATTGGGATGAATAAAAAGTGGAGAAGAATGTTCTTATACCCACTCAACTACCTCAAGAAGAAGCTGAGGAAGAAGTCTTAGGTGAACCTTCTTCACCTCCACCACAACAACAAGTTCAAGAACTATCATCACCAGAGTCTACTCCAAGACGAGTAAGATCTTTGAGAGACATATATGAAACCTGCAACATGGCCATACTCGAACCTGGAAGCTTTGAAGAAGCATCAAAGCATAAAGCATGGGTCAAGGCAATGGAAGAAGAGATAAAGATGATCGAGAAAAATAACACACGGGAGTTAGTAAATCGTCCCCATGGAAAAGATATCATTGGGGTTAAGTGGGTCTATAAGACAAAGCTCAATCCTGATGGCACCATACAGAAACATAAGGCGAGGCTAGTAGCTAAGGGTTACTCACAACAACCTGGGGTTGACTACAATGAGACATTTGCACCAGTAGCTTGTCTTGATACCATTAGAGCTCTAATAGCTCTTGCGGCACAAAAAGGATGGAGTATACATCAACTGGATGTCAAATTTGCCTTCCAAAATGGTGTACTTGAAGAAGAGATCTATGTGGAGCAGCCACAAGGATTCATATCTGAAGGCGAAGAGAGCAAAGTGTTAAGACTAAGAAAAGCACTATACGGTTTGAAGCAAGCTCCTCGAGCATGGTATAGCAGAATCGATCAATATTTCATGGATCAAGGATTTAGGAGAAGCAAGAGTGAGCCCACATTATACATCAAGTCTCAAGGTCAGTACACTCTCTTACTCTCTCTATATGTAGATGACCTTATCTACACGGGAAACAATACTAAGATGATAACGGAGTTCAAAGAAGACATGATGAAGACCTTTAAGATGGTCGACCTTGGTTTGATGAGTTACTTCCTCGGTATAGAGGTAAGCCAAAGAAATGAAGGGATATTCATCTCACAAAAGAAATACACAGAAGGCTTACTTAAGAATTTCAAGATGTACGGTTGCAAACCTGTCGCTACCTCACTCATAACAAATGAGAAACTACAAAAGAATGATGGAGCACCAGAAGCTGATGCATCCAAATATCGAAGTTTAATTGGAAGCCTCCTATATTTGACAGCTACGCAGCCAAACATATTGTATGCTACAAGTCTTCTATTAAGATTCATGCAAAGACCAAGTCAAATACACTTTGGAGCAGGAAAAATAATTTTGAGATATCTACAAGGAACAAAAGAGTTAGGTATATGGTACTCTACCGAAACTAACTCAGGATTACTTGGCTACACCAATAGTGATTGGGCAGGTTCGGTAGATGACATGAAGAGCACCTCTGGCTATGCTTTCTCACTCGGATCAGGAATTTTCTCTTGGGCGTCAAAGAAGCAAGTTACGGTTGCATAGTCCACAGCAGAAGCAGAGTACGTGGCAGCTGCTGAAGCAACGAGTCAGGCTATATGGCTTCGTAGGATACTTGAAGACATGGGAGAAAAACAGGATCAACCAACTAAAATCAATTGCGACAACAAATTAGCAATTGCAATGGCAAAGAATCCAGTGCATCAAAGTAGAACAAAACATATAGCAATCAAGTATCACTTTATAAGAGAAGCTGAAACAACTAAAGAGATCAAACTCGACTACTGCAGAACAGAAGATCAAATTGCAGACATATTCACGAAGGCGTTGCTGAGACCAAGATTTGAAGAGCTACGAGCTATGCTTGGAGTCAAAGAAATTTGTATCAAGGAGGAGTGTTAAATTTGATACAAATTTCTAGAGAGTTCTTAAATATAATATGTAAGAAAATATAGAACATCCTAGAAACTATAAGGTGTATGAATATGGTAGAATAATCCAGATATATAAGTATATGGCAAAGATAGAAAAATCTAGATTTATCATGATAATAACCTATCATGAGAACTCTAGAATATTCACCACCATTGAAAGGTTGGTGACTTGAGCCTATAAATAGGCATTTGCTACATTGTAAACCATCATCCAAGAAATTAATCACAAAACTTTTTTTCTAAACTACTCTCTAAAACTATCTTCTACCAACTATCATCTAAACAATTTCAAACAAAGACCTTGATTTAAGCACGTTAATTAATTTATATCTAAAAAAATATTAGCTCACTCAAAATTATGTTACAAAAGTTATATAAAAATGTTTCTTTAAACAATTTTGTATTATGAAATTATTAAATAGTTAATTCATTTCAATATTTTGGATAATAAAAAAAAATGTTGTTCGTTGCTAGAAATCAACTACAGAAATCATTTGAATAATAACAAGTTATATGTGAAGTTCCCACTATTACAAAAAGAATCTATCATTTTGGTTGGGAGAAATATTTAATCACAGTTAGGGGTGCTCAAATAAACCGATTATTTAAATAATCCATATTCATATTTAAATCTAGTTATTAAAAACCGGTTAATTAGTATGATTTTAACCAAATCCATATTTTGGATATATTTTTAATATGGTTTTGACTAAATCCATAATTTGGACATCCATATCCAAAATAAAAACCAAATTAGTCAATTTTTTAATTAAAAAAAAACTTTGAAAATTTTTTAAAAAAAAAAATATTTTTATTTTAAAAAAAATATATATATTTTTTGAAAAAAAATATTGTTTTAATTTTTTTCAGTAAATAAAAATTTTTCCAAAAAATTTTAAAATATTTATTTTTAAAATTTTAAAATAACTATTGTTTTTTTTAACATCAATATTTAAAAAAAAATATTATGATTTTGAAAAAATCAATTTTAAAATAAAATTAATTCAAAACTAATTATAAAATTGGTTATGGATATAACCGGTTTATAATCATTTTAAAAGATAAAAACCGGTTATGAGAAACTGTTTTAATAACCGGTTATAACATATGAGTTATTTATGGTTATGGACATTAACCATCAATGAGCACCCCTAACCACAGCTGCGTGTCACTTTTTAGCACAGTTATGGATTTGATACTTAACAACATTTTTTTTTTTATTTTTTAAAATGACGCGGACACCACAGAAAAAAACACATTTTATCACGATTGGAAGAAAAATATTACTACAGTTCAAGATCCATGATAACAAAGAATGCGGTAGTATGTGCACACTATACAATCATAAGTTAATATCCGTGGTAAAAACACAATATATAATTTCAACCACAGTGCAAAGGAAATCTTGCCCCGACATGGTCACATCCCCTTTCAATAATGTATAAAAAGAGTGATAGAAATGTCCACAGTAACCATTTGGAACTTATACACCATCTGTGTTTAAATAAAACACAACAACTTTGATCTTCAGAGCTAATGATAGTCTTGTTAATCTGCATTTTCAATATATGTTACAAGGGAGGGAATAACCTGTGCATCTAATTGATCAAGAATACCTCGAGAGGTATGGGATTGAAATCTTTAAATAAGGGTCCTGACAACGGTAGCAACCCAATCTAATATTAACAACCATTAACCTAAGATTGAATGAGTAACAACACGTTGTTGATGTGGACGTTTGTGCAATTCTATGACCATGTTGATTATTACATTTTGATGGTTGACTTTTTTTTAAACTCTTAATGAAGTTCTATATTGAGGATATAAATCTCAAGAAATAGATATAAATAGTGCCTGCTAAATTACAAGTACGTGGAGTTTCTCAGACCTTGATGATTATTACATTTTGAGAGTTGGAGTTTCTCTCATGAAAAATTCACGAAAACAGGTAAAGCACGTGGCTATAACTAGTGCTGCGCAAGAGATATAGGCGATGAACCATTTAAGAATTTGTGTAGGATAACATGGGTTCAAATCGAAAGATACTTAACTATGTTAACCTTCTTTGTTTCTCTTTTTCTGAAATTGGTTTTGTCATTATTAGAACAAGTGGGGGAATGGTGTAAATCATTAACAATTAATAATCTGGAGTGTGTTTCAAAATGACAAGAAATTATGCAGGTGAAGATTAATTTTTTAATTAAGAAATAAGAAACACTTGTAAACTGTTGTGGTAGGCAAAACAGTGCAACAATTTATAAAAGTGTAGTGGTATGCGAAACAATGTAATATTTGGTAAAATAACTAATGTAGGTGAAACAGTACAAAATTTGGTAAAAGTGCTACTGTAGGCGAAAGAATGCAACATTTGGTAAAAGGGTTGTTGAAAGTACGTGTTTCATTAAGGGTCGTAACCTTGCGAAACATCACCACTTTGTCCTATAAATTGAGCATTCAAGATTCAGAAAAATACAACACAAAAGCATATCTTATTCATACAAAACCCCAGATTTCATCTTCCCTACATTCGAGTTTTCATCGGTTTTATGCAACTTCGAATATAGGCTGAATAATTATGAGTATTCCTGTATTTCAACTCTAAAACATTTGAGAGTGCTTGAAATACTTATAAGAAAAGTGATTTTGTTCACAATTTTAGCCTCGTTCCGTTTGATTTAAATTAATTTTCTAACAGATACTACTGATCCATTATATAACACTAGTGGAAAAAAGACTTCTTAAGTCAGTTAAAAATGACTTTTTAAGTCGGGTCCTAGCCCGACTTAAGAATTACCGACATAATAAGTTTTAACTTCTTAAGTCAGTTGTGGACCTGACTTAAGAAACAACTTCTTAGGTCAGTTAGGCAGAACCCGACTTAATAAGTCTAGCCTGCAGAAATCATTTATACCCGACCTAAGAACTTACTTTCTTAAGTCGGGTATAACTAACCGACCTAAGAAGTTTTTTTTTTGAATAATCACACAAATCAGATGCAGTTTTCCCATTTAACAATTTATCCCCAAATCTGACTATCCAACTCAATCAACAAATTACACCCAAAATTATTAGAAAATTAACTCTTCTTCTCATTATCACAAAATTATGTAGAACCAAGTATATTAACACAAGTATATATCAGAAAATTATCACAAAATTATCAGAAAATAGCAGCAGAACTAACTCTTATTTTCATTATCACAAAATTATGTAGAACCATGTTAAGCAGATAACAAGTTAATATTAAGCATATATAAAGCCATTAATACTGATGTAACTTGTTTCTACTGTAAAACCTACAACTTGTTCCAAAGATTAGCCTAATACAAGTATAGACACCAATTCTAACAGATAGTGAGGGAAAGCCAAATACAATCACATAAATATAGAAGCAGCTGCACTTTTTGCCTTAATTAAATCAGGTCCTTTGCATATTTGCTTATACAATTCCATCACCTTCTCTTCAGAACAGAAAGAAGCATTTGTTCTTATACTCCCTACTGCATCGTTCGCCACTTGACTTGCTTCCTCATTCAATTTTTGTTCAAAGAAAACAATATCAGTATTCACAATTTCACAACATAAAGCTAAATCAAAATTGCTTCTAGAGATCATGCTTGTATTGTAACAGGCAGAAAATAAAACGGATGCCTTGCTCTATTTTCTTATTATTGAGAGAAAAAAAATGCATATGATTTTCGTCAAAGAATATTAAAAAAAATACTAAAACAAATTTTACAAGATCCTTCTATAATCTGTGGTTTTTCATAAAAAAAATAAAAGTTTTTTCTTTTGCGCCAAGCACCAAGAGGCTGGCTTCGACCTTCTGTTCTATAAACAAAAATGAAATTTTCTCATTCTGTGACTTATTTCAACTTTTTAACAGGCTTCCTTTTTAATGTCGGCAGAGATTCCATATCGCCAACTTAAGGAGAGCTGGATTTCTCTGAAGCATTATCATCAATGGCTAAATCAAATACCTTATTGACTAAATCTGTTTCTTGTTCGCCATCTAATGAAGCTATGAGCGATGACTCTGGGCTGCTGTTTTCTTCAGAATGCTGCAGACTCCAGTACATGATGCTAGCAGATAAAGTAAGTATCATCTTCTGGTTTACCTGTCAAGGTTAAATGCAAAATAAGCTATCAAATTTCTCAACCTATTAAGAACATTTTAAAAGTATGCTATAATCTGAGGTAAGCATCAACATACTATGGGATCCACAAGACTTCGTGGGATCCATATGAATTTTTATCAATAAAAGAAAGTGTCTTAAGTGTGTTGCTAGCAGTGTTATCAAATATCCGCAATTGCAGCACTATGGCAGATATACGTGGCGGTTTTTGGGCTAGCCTCCATGGTAAATATTGACCGATATTGTAGGTTTTTCCGCCATAACCCGTTATAACGGTGCCACAAAGCGTCCGGTATGGCGGGATTTTGGCTATCCGCCATGGACCGTCATCCACAATGGACAACACTATTTACTAGCTGTTGCACCCCAAAATTTGCTCAACCTTTTCTTACCTGGTTTATGTTTCATTTTCATTAACATTTGCATAGTTCTAACATTTGCATATCATAGCATATTAGTATTTAGCAGGGTATCAAGTGTGATTCATGTCAAAAGAAGCCTAACCAGAGGTCTTATTCAAGTTCGAGAAGTCACCAAGGTCATCAGAAGTTGGTTTCAGGTTTCAAGAAGTTTAAATGCTCATGTGGATTTTTCTCCTATCTTGAGGACCATTGAAGACCATCAGTGGGATGTGAAGCTTGGATTGTGAATAAAGGATGTGTATAGATCTCATGGAGTGCCTAGAAGGCCATGTTGAAGCTTAATCAGGTCATTGTGCCAATTGCAAGAGTTACAGATGAAGTGGATGCAACTAGGGTTCCATCCGGGTAATCCTAAGACAAGTTGAGCAAATCGAAGAGGGTCAAAGCCCATTTCTAAGTCATTGAGATCTTTAGATGATATGTCAAAGCATTTGAGACATTGTTTCAAGTCTAATCAAGAAGAATCAAGAGTGGTTGGAGTTGCTAAGTCAGGGTTCCTAGGGTAAAATCCCATGTTTAATGCAAAACTTCCAGGACATGTAAATCAAGAGATAAGTCTCAAATGACTTTGACCTCCACATGAATGTTGTGGAGGATGTTCATAGCTTTAATTTGAGTACTAGAAGTCATCCATCTGATTTATAGAACTCAAGTTACAAGCCAGACAAGTTACAGGTCCTCGGATGCATCTGAAATTTGTCTGCGAAAATCATCTGACTTCCAAGCTATTTTTGACCTAGAAGGAGGTTTCACCTGAACTTTTGGCCAACATGAAAGTTGTTCCTCATGATCTTAGCTTTCTAAATTGTACAATAAGTCTTCCATCTGATTTGTAGAACTCAAGATATGAGGTTTATAAGTCAGGGGTATTTTGGGAAGGTGAGATTATAGGTCATTTTCAATCGTAGGTCAAAATCTCCAACTTGCACTCTTCAAATGGAGATTTGTTCAACATGAAAGTTGCTTAAAATGGAATTTTAAGTGCAACCAAGTGGTCATATGGAATTGGTTTGGCTCATAACAAAAAGTCACTTAAAATGGCCTAAAAAAGGGAATTTTTCAAATGGATTAAGGAGGGAAAATTGACTTTTTGAGTTAGAGGACCAAAACATGTCATATGAATACATTTTTTGAATGGAAATCACATTCTAAGCACATTGGCATTGGCAGAATTTTGAGCATAGGCCATGTTTTGGGAGTTGTCATTTAGATTACTTCACCATGAAGTTACATAATCAAAAACAACCATTGGATCAAATACAAGGATCAAATCCCAACCCTTCACACTCCACCTACTGTTATTAGTTGAATTGAATCATCTTGGAGCCAAAACATTGCCATTTTCGTGTACCTTAAAGAGCAAAAAGTGGTGAAATTTTGAAAATTCATTTTGGGCCTAGAGGCAAGGATTGGGCTTTCTTTGGATCCATATCCATTGTATATAACATTTCTAACCTTCACAAATCATCATAATTCGAATTTGGAGGCAAAAAGCTCAAGAACAAAGTTGAAAAAGTGTTGAAAATTCAAATTTCGAATTCTCCGATTTACTCCGTTTCAAGTTGAATTGAAGATTGTAGAAGCTTTATTGTGGATCATTGAACGTGTTTGGATCATTTTCTTCAAGCTTTAGCAAGGATTGAAGGCTCGGTGGAAGTTCTCCACTAGGTAACTTTAATTTAACCTTACACTCTCAATACTTGATGATTCTTCGCCATTTTTGTTGCATTACGATCCTTGAAGCATGTAGATCGATTATGGATCATAATTGTTTGCGTTTGTGACGATCGATTTTCGGAGCTCCAAACTTGTTGTTTCGGTTTGATCATTTCTTGAGGTGTTTTGCTTGAATTTTCATGGATCTATAACCTACATAACATGAGAATGATGTTAGGATAAAATTAATTGAGTTTTGATGAACTTTTGTTTTTGTGCACCAAACTTGTTGTTCGTTTTTCTCTTTAATGGTGAAGAATCAATGAAAAATAACGGTAGATTTGGATTCCTTGTCGCGAGTAGATAAATTTTCATATAAAATTTGTAAAAAACGGATGAAAATTGCATTTAGTGTGTGTTATTCATGAACACATGGTGGTTGGACAAAGGAAGAAGACAACCGGAGGGGTTCCGGCGGCGGTTTTCGGCTGTGGAGGGGGAGGCCGCGCGGCCGTTGGATTTGGCTGGAGAAGGAGCGCCACGTGTGCAGAACACCAAACGGCGTCGTTTTAGTCAAAAGGGGGAGGGGATGCACGCGGGTTCAACTCCCGCTGAGTGCATTTGCCACTTTGCCATTTGCTGTTTTGTGTTTAGTTTTGTTTATTTATTTGTTTCATTGTTTTATTTGGTTTGCTGATTTTAGAATTTCGTATGGGCCTAGCTGCTATCCGCCCCCCCCTCTTAAGCCCAGTCCATTTGTTTGCACTTGTTTTGTTTGCTAGTTGCACCATTTAATTAGTATTTTCGTTTTTAAATTCTGCTTTGCATGCTGTTACAAATTAATTCGAATAAAATAGTTCCAATATCATAAAAATTCCCAAAAAGTATTTTTCATAAACCTTGAGATGTCTAGTTCATTCTGAATATTTTTATTTTATTTTTTTAGTTTATTTTCTATTTTTAAATGAATTAAATACTGAAGCTGTTTTATTTGATTTAATTTGTAGTTCTGTTCTTTCTTGATTTTATTTCCATGCTTATTTTCTTATTTTTGCGTGATCCTTTTTTGAGCATTGTGTTAACATGTTAATTGATCTTTGGATATTTTTTTTCATAATTTTTAAGTGCTGTTTACATGTGATTTGAAGTGCTTTTTGTTCTCTCTCCATTTCTGCCTTGGTTTAGGACACTCTTGGTGTTTGCCCTTTTTTGTGGCCTTTCCCTTTTGATTTTCAATCCCTCCTTTTGACCTCTGGTTCCTAGTACCTTGGGGGTCCTTTGAGATTTTAATTGGCATTTTTAGATGCATTTTAATATTTTTCATGTATTTTGCAAGTCGCTTCATGTGTGTGCTTCTCTACTTGTGCACTTGGTTTGTTTTTCTTCCAAAAGCTTGGTTGTGCATTATTGATGAATTTAATTCTGATTGTTTCATGTTAGGGGCTTGTTATAGGTCTTGTGTGTTGATTCATAGGTCTTTAACTTGTGCATAAGTTGTTCATTTGATTTCATACTTTCATGTTTGCATATTGTGTCCATATAATTGGTGTTTACTTGCATTGTTTGGTGTTATTGTTGGCATTTGCTTGTGATGTTTTACTTTAACTTTTGAGATCTCTTCTTCTCATCACCATTCTGTCCAATGACCTTGGTGTGTCATTTAAGGTGGCTTGGTCCCTCCTTAGGAGGAACTTGAAGTTTACCTAAAGTGATGAATCCATGAGGACTTTTTCTCATTGTTTTTGTCATTTGTGTATTTGCTTTTGATGCATCTTTCTTCTACCTTTTTCTTGCATTCCCATATGCATGCTTGGTCGAGACGAGCTTGTGGAGGCCGCTGCCCCACACACCTTTTCCTCCCACTTTCATTCTAATTGTGCATTCGATGTATGCATTCATTCATTTGCATGTTTTATTTGTCATTTCTTCTTCTTCTTTTGTCTTCTTTCCCTTAGGATTTCTAACCTCTCTTGTTTAAGAGGGGTTATGATAGACATTTAGGTCCTAAACATGCATGATAACATTAGGTAGATATTTCCCTCTTGTAATCCCAACTTTAGGTGCATTTTGCATGACAACTTTTAGGGTTTGGTCCAGTCCCCCCTTAGTTTGTCCCGTTCTCTTCTCATCTTCAAACAACTTCAATTCACTTAATAAATGCAATGGATGTTGTGCCATAAGCCTTGTACTTGGGAAATGGTGATTGAGTGGCTACCTCTCAATTGCCTAGAGTGTTTAGTGTACGTCCTTAGGACGATATGCGACGCATTCGATCCTAGGTTTTAGACTTTGTTACAACATACATCATGAACACTCTAATTCAAAACACTTCTTCCTTAAAAGACTTCAAACAAACAATTCAAACTCTTTTTGTCCTCTTGGACTTTTAATCAAGAAAAACCCTTTCATAAGGAGATAAAAAACTGTCAGACAAACCTGTGTCTTCCGTAGTTACCCGAACTACGTTTGCTCTGATCTTTCATGCCGTGTGAAAGTACGTAGGCATAAGACGTGATGTCTTAGCGAGCAACCTTCCCTCCTTTCCCGTAGGTAGGCGAACTACGTTGACTCTGATTTCTCGTTTCAGACGGGAATACGTAGGCATAGAACTGTTGTGTTCTGCCGAGTCACTTTTGTTTTCTTTTGTCTCTAGACCTTTTAGTGTAGATAGTTAAACACATCCTTTTAGATAGACAACAAGCGTGGATCCCATCGAGTACGATGGACGTGAGGGGTGCTAATACCTTCCCCTTGCGTAACCGACTCCCGAACCTAGGATTTGGTTGCGATGACCATTCCTTTCCCTCTTTGCGTCAGGTTTACTCTGAGCGTTTCCTTTCCCTCCTTTGGGATAAATAACGCACGGTGGCGACTCTTCTGTCATTTGCCGGCGCCGATTTTCGCAGTAGCGACACTAGCAGACTTCAACTGAACAAAAACAGTGAAGTTGATTTTTCATGGAACACGGCAAAATTACATATACTATTGTTGACATTAGTATATGTTGAATTCAACTTCTTGTCATCATCTGTGATTTGTCCAACAGATATACATTTGAACATTTCAATTGTTGTTTGTAAGATGATACATTCACATCACATCAATGTTAAACTAAGTAGTTTCAAGTTGAACGCAAACCAACATACCAGTTTCTCCTTTAGTAACTAGACTCCAATTGACCACTCTTGGCTCAAAAGCTCAAGGAAAAAAATATCGTTGGAAACATTTTTATCCTGATGCAATAAAATAAATGAAAAATTAACACGAGAGAATATTAATAACAGTTTTAGATTAATGAAAATTAAGAGTAGCAAGAAAAGTATTATACGTAAATACATTTACATAATTTCAATTTTTTTGAGCCACCTTAAGATCAAATATTTGCATACATGTTAATACCACAATATACTAAGAACTGGTGATTTTATGCTTTATTACCTTGAAACTCTCCATTTGAGACGTTCTTCCGGCTTTCTTCACTTAGTTGTTTGCCCAGTTCAATATATCAGCATCCGTAATCTCTTTACCTTGCGAGTGTGATCTTAAGTTTCTCAGAAGTTGAAGCATGGTAAATCTCATAAGCTTCCACATAATGTTGTTGGACAAACAGAGATGAACATTCTTGTTAGTCACTCATATGGTATCAAACAAACATATCGGCTTCACCAACAGTGCAAATCTACCATAAAGCTGAAAATCATTGAAACTAACCTAGTAAGAGCTTCTTATTCCCTTGTACAATATCATTACCAGCAACATTTACTAAGGAAAAGTTAAGGTCCTTCCCAATTTTTATAACTTGGTTTCAATTCTCCACTTTTCGAAATGGCATCTTTATAGGAGGCTTTTTTGCCTACTTCCAGTTGACAGATCCAGGTGAAACCTTATCAAGAACTTCTAATAGAACCCATCTGTGCGAAAATACATGAAACATGTCATTGTTGATACTCGCTAGTCTTGCTGCATAACATCCGCATCTGTCATGCATCTGTAAAAAGGAAAGGAAAAAACATTATAGATATGACTACAAATATATAAGAAGTTAACAATTAAAATGAGAAAATGTAAATAACTCTACCTTGAAAGACAAGTGATTCATATCTAGAAACAATATCTTCGCTTCGAAATAATTTGCTAAACCTTTAGCAAGAGATTGCTGATAGAATTCTTCAAAAAAATAAATAAATCAAAGTATCAGTTACATAGTGATTAGTAAACCAAAATAATCTGCACTTACATACATGTTAATTTATACCTCCAGGTCCAGAAAGCAAAATAGCTCGGCTTATCGGCGAAAGGTTCTTCGTATGCTTGTATAATTGATGTTGTGTTAAATGAACATATCCAGCACTTGTTAACAAGATTCTGATTTTTTCACTGCAATTTCAATCATTATATGCATGAATAGAAAAAAAAGTTATGACAGTGCAATTCAAAGATTCACATGAAAAAGAAGAAGAGAAAAAAAAAGGAAAAGCTAACCTAGGACATTACCTTAAATGGTAAGGAAAATTGTCTAGTGTGACTTTAGGATCTGTGGGTTCAAAGACTTGGTTCATGAGCTCCACCATCTGATACTTGGAAATATCATTAGACCGACAAATAGTAAGGCATTTTATCACTGCAAGGCTCAATCCAGCAACACAAGTGAAAGTACAAGAGATTTTTGAATTTATAAGAATGAAAGTCACATTCTCCAAGCTACAGCTCCATCCTTTAAATATGTGTTCCTAACATGTGAATCAATTGCCCCGTCCTCTTTTTTCCAAAATAGAAAGTTTTAGTCTAGTGGAAAGAATCGTAAGAAAGAACAATCTTTTTATATTCATAAGATCCTGATACTCAGAAGCCTATAGAAAAATTAAAGGAGACACTCTTTTCCCAATAGAAAAGGTCAAGAAGAAAGAACATAGGTTCTTCGAAGCATGCCCCCAAAAAATTGCAACAAAGCGAATAACACAATTTGCAACATGTTTAAAGTAACCCATACATATGCTAGAATATTTGAGCAACAAATGCAAGATTAAGGTTAGGAGACCCCTCCACTATGTCCTTTGGAGTGAGGTATCGCTTGCAATCTAATCTCTCTGCCTGCTCAAGAACCATCTTTGCTCTTTCTATAGGATCAGTTGTGGTCATGGTACTTGGGCCTGCAACTTCCGGAGCAAGAGCACTTAGCAAGTAAGCATAAGCCTCTCCATCCTGCAAAAAAGAAAGCATTAAAAATAAAATAGATCCGTGGTAGCTTATAACCATGTCGTATCTGTTGCGGTGAGAATCGTGATACCAAGCTATTAATTAACTTGAATCTTAATTCTTAAATTCACAACCGGACTTTAATTTATCCAAATAGGAAAGGTTTAAAGAAAGAAAGACCTATAAAAATGCAAAGCAAAAAGCAAGGCTTAAAGCTAAGCAAAGAGAGATCTAAAGGTTCGGGGGTTGGTTATGCATAGGGTAGGTATTTCACATCCTAAACATCTGTAGTACTCTACAGGAACCTCTTGTTAATATTTGTGTTTGCTAAAGTTTGCTTGCTAAAGGAAATGTGCTAGGGTTAAAGATATAAAGTATATACAAAGTATGTACAAAGTTTGCTCGCGAAGACATCGCATCTCGTGCCTACGTATCCTGACGGGAATGGAATCAGAGCAATCGTAGTTCCCCTAACTAGGGGGGTGAAGAGCTGTTATGTTAAAGAATATCCACGGCGGGACGCTAAAAATGAGTACGGAGACTCAGATCCTATGGCAAGGGTAAACAAGGGAAATGTCCACGGCGGGACAACTATCTGGAGCACGGCGACTCCAATCCTAAGTTGTAAATGTTAACAGGAAGTTAGTTGTTAGTGAACTCAAAATATGAGAGCAAAATAGTCTCAAGATAAAATCAGACAACAAGAGAATTGTTAATCGACTTAAATATTATTATTTAATAAAATTAATTAATAATTTAATTAATGAAATTAAATAAAAATATTTAAATTAATTAATAATTATAACATTAATATTTTTTACATTTTAATGTTTAACAAAATAAATAATCTAGAAAAATGACAACATTAAAAAAGAAATTAAATAAATTTTTTTTTTTTCTATTTTTGTAGAACATTCAAATAAAAGAGAAAGACAACTAAATTAAAAAAAAAAATTCTTTTAAATAGCATTAACAAAAAAAAAGAGATAAAGATAAAACATATTTAAATAACGAAAGTCTTATTACAATTTACAGTAAAGACAATGGATCTAACTCACACAAAATCACATGGCACACATCATTAAATCAACCTAAATCTAAACAGACTTAAAACTAACGTGAAATTAAATTATATATTTTTTAACCTAGTGTTAATGAGCCTTTATTAACCCCTAAAAACAAATAACTTAAATAAATAAATAAACAAATAAAGGCACAAACTGACAATAAATACAAATAGCTAAGTTCATTTAATAATACTAGTAAAAGAGACACGTCTCATTTAGCAATAGAGACACCATTCCATCACACATAATTATGAAACTCAATCTTCAGCAAGACAACAGTAGGCAAATGCAAGCATATGCATAAACACGTTAACTATACAAACACAAATGAAACTAAACACTGAAACAAAATTAAGGTTGAATTACTAAAACAAATGGTGTAAAATGCTTCAGAGTCACACTCGAATTGAAATCGCCGCAATAACAAAACAAAACTCAAATGCTTAAAAAAAAGTAATCTGAGTACAAACCGAAGCAGAAGAGGTGGAATCCAAGCGAGATTGAAACTATTGCAGCCAGTGGTCGCTCAACGATAATTATTGTTTTGTTTTCTGGCTATGGCGGTTTTGCTTTGGTGGTGGATCTTTAATGAGGTGATGAGTATTATGTGAGAGGAGTCTTGTCTTTGGTGTATTTATCTAAAATAAATAGCAGGATTATGGTGTATGTGTGGTGATGAAAGTGTGTAGATTAGGTAGGATATTATGATGAAGTGTGTTGTTTAAGAGAAAATGATGATGGTAGTACATGGAGTAGTCCTTCTAGCCTTTTTTTCAGATTTTGTGGGATTTTGGATGCTAGAGGTAGTAGCTTGTGGGAGTATTAGTACTCAAAAAATGGACAAAATCTCAATTATTACTACAAAATCAAAAACTTTTTCAAAAGTTCCACAAAATAAGGAAAAGATAAACATAAAAAGAATAAAATATTTACAATAAAATCTAAATAAAGATTTGATAAATTAAAAGAATATATTAATTAAATGTAGAAATAAAGACAGTAAAAAACGAATAATTGGGTCGGTATCGAAGTACTCGAAAAAATAAAATGAATACACCAAAGTGATCAGCAAAAAATATACGATTCGGAAAAATACAGCGTTTTGTCAAATTTTAAAATAAATTTTACCCGCTAAAACGGCTTAAACTGCCCAAAAAGTTTATTTCAGCTGATAAATTGGATATTATGAAAAATGTAAGAGATGATAAACTATACCGATGATGCAAAAAGATGTGGGATCTTAAAGTCAAAAATTAGGGTGCAACAGATGCCCCTATTTAAGTTTCTTCGATCCAGAGAGGTGAAAATTGAAATTTTCGTCTCGACACAGTCGGAGAGACTTAAATACAAACATGCACAATTTTTGACCTTAAGATGCCACAAAATACTTATGATATGATATGATATGCAAGACAAAGATTCTATGAGGAAAGACGCCATAGGAGACGAATATATATTGGGAAGATGCTGCAACTCCACCGAGGAAAGACTGACAACTTCACGGGAAAAAGTATCTAGCAGACACAACTGAGGAAAACAAAAAAATATGGACACGTGTCAAGGTGACAAAGAGTATCCAGTAATACTTGGAAGGAGAGGGACAAACCCTAGACAAAGACACAGACATCCGGAAAAGCATCAGATGCTGGAAATAACACACAGTGAGATAACAAAAACATATAGAAAGCAAATGAAACTTACTGGGGAAAAAGTCACAGTCACCAGAGGTTTTGTCAGAAGAGCGTTGAATAAACTCCGGAACACATCTAAAAAAGCATTGGATGGAGTATAGAAACAGATTTGAAAATAAAACTCAGCAGTTGTTAACCAAAGTCAGAAACAAATTGAAGACATCATTAGATAAACAGGGTCATATCTGGAAGAACGTCAGATAGACACAAAGGGGTTCTGGGAGAACGTTAGAACAAAAGACACATCTGGGAGAACATCAGACGCAGAAGAGATAAATTCTGGTAAAACATCAGAAGTTACAGACACATCTGGAAAAACATCAGACGGCAAAAGAAATAAATTCTGGTAAAGCATCATAATCAAGGTAAATATCTGTAGAACCATCAGATATGTTCTGGAAGAACATCAGAACAGAGACTCAATCTGGAAAACCATCAGAAAGAGAAATAAATATCTGGAAAACCATCAGATAAGTTCTGGAAGAACATCAGAACAAAGAACAAAGACTCAATATGGGAACCCATCAGAGAGAGAAACAACTCCAGAAAAACATCGGATAGATTCTGGAAAAACATCAGAATCAAGGTAAGTATCTGGAAAACCATCAGATATGTTCTGGAAGAACATCAGAACAAAGAACAAAGACTCAATCTGGGAAACCATCAGAAAGAGAAATAAATATCTGGAAAACCATCAGATAGATTCTGGAAAAACATCAGAATCAAGGTAAGTATCTGGAAAACCATCAGATATGTTCTGGAAGAACATCAGAACAAAGAACAAAGACTCAATCTGGGAAACCATCAGAAAGAGAAATAAATATCTGGAAAACCATCAGATAAACGCGACACAAACTTGTTTGGTAGGTGCCAAGTGAGTTGGACTTCGTCCACAAGGTAAGACGCGAGTAAAACACGACCTTGGGGAAAATCAGATGGGGAATAAAACACCCATGATGCCAGGTAAATGGGGGAATAAAACACCTAAGTAAAATAAATTTGTCCACAAGGTAAGACGCGAGTAATACATGACCTCGGGAGAAAGAGCAAATGGGGAATAAAACACCCATGATGTGCACATGTATATGAATTATGCTTATGATATACGCATGCATAAATTATGCAGATGACATATGATCAAATGCAAATGCAAATATCGACGACAAGGCTCGACTCTTTTGGTGAGAAGACAAGACTGGAAGACTGATTCCTCAACATGAAGATCACTGTCATACTGCTTGGGGACTAAATATGTTACTGCTGAACACATCTCTGCCACACTGATAAATTGTATCAAAATAGACGATCCTTGTAGGATGGATAAAGAGCTGCTTGGGGTTTCTTCAAGTAAATTATCCCAGTTTAGTTGTCTATTGTAGATGAACTGATAATTACTTCAGCTTGTCTTGATGTTGAAGATGACTGATCGATTGGGTGCTTGGAGAGCTTGCCCCAGTCTGAGTCTTGAAATATATTATGGATAAGCCAAATCTGAGAATACCATGCCTTGAACAAATATTGAATTGATTCTTAGACAGGATGTAAAAGGAACTTTCCCCTGATAGGATCACTTGACCAAGTTTCTCAATGTTTGAAAATTCCTTGAGAAGAAAGCCAGCTTGCAAACAAAAGTGTTCATACAAACATGGTAATGTAAAGTTCATGCAACTTTTGAAATCAAAATCATTTTTGAAAGATGCAAAGTAAAAAAGTCATTGATCGGAACACGGTGGTTCAAGACACTCAAAGTTTAAAGCAAAGGTGTACTGCCAAAATAATTGATTTGCAAAGATCTTTTGGAGTCAGTTTACGCAACCTTGTTATAGTATGCTTTCAAAAGAACCTTGTTTCAGTTAGGTCTTTTGAGGGTTGTAGCGTGGCCTGGTTCACGGTTTAAGAACAAAGGATAAAGGCTCAAAGTTTATTTGTGCCCACCCAATCTACGTGATGATCTTCAATCCTATGCTCAGTTAACCCAGACTATGCGCTCAGGTTCCCATATGAATTGCACTGATTATAGTAATGATGATGGTTCTGAAGTCAACAGACTTTTTGAAAAGGCGGTCACTGCTTCTTTACAACATTTGGTTGTTTTGAAATTAAAGGATTTTCATGATGAAGGGTTTAAAGATCTCCTCCCTTTTATTGTCCCTAATTTTTGCCTGAACTGTTTCTTTTGAAGCTTACAGTCAGTGGGATGCCCCAGCTTTTCCTAAGTCTCCTTCATAGGTTTTGACTTAGCGGGCTTTTCTTTTGATATATATTTTTTTGAAAGAAAGTGACTGCCTAGCTTAATGATCACAGTGAACCATCATCGGCATTTTGACTTGAAAAACATCTCCGACACTTGTTTGTAGTGTGCGAAGGAATATAAATTGTGGTTGCAACCTTTATATAAAAGGTGTCTTGTGTGAACACACAGCCAAGTTAACTGAGAACTACCCACCCCAAGGTTAAAACTACGGGTTTTTGTAAAGAAAGAAACTCCAACTTCTAGGCTCGAAGGGGTTGACAAGGGATTAACTTCCTTATTTCTCCAGTGTTTGGGAGTTGAAACAATGCCTTACATCATCAACAAAGTTTGATTGAAAACATACTGATAGCAGTTATGGGTATAACGTTTTCATCATCCTCCCTCAAAAATTTGCATAAACAAAAGTTTGGACAAGGAGTAAATATTTGAAAGATAAAGCATAAAAGTGCAAACAATAGGCAAAATGATTTGGAATCAAAAGTTGTGATGCTCATTCATTAAGATGAAAGTACAAACACTAAATAAAAGCAAACAAGCTTAAACAAAATGAAGGAAAATGCAAACAATGAGAAACAAAAGGCCTAGTGACTAAATTTGTCTTGTCTGAAACACTGG